>WTSP01024127.1:0-155857 GCA_025331215.1 Actenoides lindsayi | reverse complement strand
CCTGCTCACTGCAGGGGGGCTGGACTAGATGACCTTTGGAGGTCCCTTCCAGCCCTAGCCATTCTGTGATTCTATGATTCTATGGTTCGTATATCAGGTCAATATGAGCAGGATGAGCTCAGATCAGCATGCAATCACCATTACAACTCTCTGACAGTCACTTTGTTGTTCTTTGAATATTATTTAGAGTTTTGGGGGTTTTTTAACTTCACATGCAGATTTCAAAATTCTCTCTTCTTGGCCCAAATTATGCAGCCTCACAAGTATATTACTGAGTTTTTGCAAAATGCTTGGGGGTGCACTTTTAGTGAAAGGTATATTCAAAAGCTTTGTGGGATTGTTCAAGTAATGACCTCCCTGAAGTGATATTCAATTCACTCTGCATCTACGTTGCTAATGATGGTCTGAGATACTGGTAATTAGATCTCTGTCTGTTTAGGTTTTCAGAGGAAGAGGACACCAGGAGAAGCTGACCTGAGAAAAAGAAAAGGCCCTAGATCTGAGCTTTTTCAAATTATATATAGACAAAGGTCCTCGTATTGCTGGTCTGTAATGCAGGCATGGGAGTAACAGGAAATCTTTAGAAAAACATTTAGCGGGATGCAAAAAAGCCTCAATTAGAGCTCAGCCACTGCATGTTAGCAATAAACACCCAATTTTCATTGCCTATGCATTCCTGCCAGTAACAGCCTCTTTTGTGCATTGTATGTAGCAGAAGGAGAGTGTGTGAAACGTATGATGAAAGGCCTCAATTCAGAGCTGATGGTGAAATGAAAAGTTGGAGATGAGAAAAACAGCAAGGGAAAGTGAGACAAAGGAAAAAAAGATAGACTCAGATATGGGTATAAAGAGACAGAACCAGGAATAGGAAGCTTAAAGTACAAGAAAGGTAGACAAGGAAAATAACACTAGAGGAAATGAAAGAAAGAAAAATTGCAAAGAAAGTGGAAAGAAAATAATAAGAAAGAAGAAAAATTGGAGAAAATAGGGCATATTTGTGTTACTGCCAAAAAGCTGCACACTGGCACACTACAAAGATTTTAAAAAAAAAGAACAACCCTTTTTTTCACTTCTGCGGGGAACAGTTTTGTGAGGCTGAGGCTGGAAAATGCTGTTCCAAGGAGTGATTTGGGGAACAATGAAAATGATTATTTGGCCCTAAAAATCTAAACGTGAACAAGAGTGACACTGTAGAAGAGGCTGGTGGGAGAGCGTGGTTGGCCCTGGTAATGCAGTTGCTTTAAGTAGCCATGTTGCCTGTAAATTAGTTTTATTTAAGAACAGATAAATCATCAAAAGCTTATTTAGTGTTGCATGTGGGAATGAATTATCGAACACACCAATGTTTTTATTTATCTATTCAGGATTTAGGTTTGATGAGGCATCAGCTCCCCAACCCTCTCTAGCAGTTTTGTCAGTCCCCGCTGTGCTATGTGTCAGTGCAGGCTTTTGGCAGGTTCCAGCTCCAGAGCAGAAGATGCTGTGGAAGTGTAACAGGAACCAGGCACGTTAGGTAGACTGCAAGTGAGATTTCTTTGCCCTTTTAGGAACTGCATTTTGGAATACATCAGGAAGGGGCATTGTTCTTATGGCAGCTGTTCATGAAGAGCAGCTAGGGTACGGATGTGTGCCTGTCTCTGGTGGCTGCTTTGATATTGGTGTCTTGTAAACTATTACTTGATTTTTCAGCTGTAGGTTTAAGTCTTCTCAATCATTCTGAGCTTCAGAGAGCACCCTATGCTCAGATAGAAGGTCACCTCCATGAAGGTGTCAGGGACTTTCTCATTTTTATCAGAACGATATTTGTCTTAGGTTTCTTTTGAAACTCACTTATTCATGGTAGAATTGTTTGTTTTTACTTCCAAACATATGCTAGAACTGAAAAGAATTGTTTATTTTAGCTTTATTAAAGTATGGAAACCTGCACATAATGGCTGGCAGGTAAACAGTCTGCCTGGAAAGGCATGTAGGAAGGGAGCATGTGAGGAGTTAACACACTTAACAATCTCTGTGGTTGTCAGAATAATTAATGCTTCCAATAAACATGCTAATTAGTTGACAAGGAAAAAAATCTTTCTGCGTACATGCTGGACTTTTTCATATTATCCTGAATGCAAACACCACCTTATCATATCCTTACCTTTGAACACTACCTCTACATCATTTCCTGGGTTTAGACACTTGTTATTGACTATACAAAGAGCAGCAAAAAGACTTAATAAAATCTGACAGCAGGCAGCTTTTCCTACCTGGAAAGATTAAGCGCTTAGCACTTTGCATTTCAATTACCTAAAACTAATGGAAAAAGTATTTTACATTTTAGCCCCTTATTTGGCAAATTGCTTGGAGGAAAAAATATTTCTGATCTAGAATTACGTTATTCTTTTAAAAGTGGTTGGAGAGTGGATTTATCTATTTGCTGCAATATGTAACACTGTTTTTTAAATTAAGCAGATATTATAGAAATTTTAATCAATACTATTGTGTGTCTTCTTCTTGCTAATGCAGTCACTGCCAGAATTGTAGCTTTTTCCTGATCTAAAAGTATATTTTAGAATTGCTTATATAAATTGTTTCCTATAAGTCATGACTATTCTAATCTTCATAAATTAGCTAAAATAGTTTCTCATCCTTACCAAGGCCCATAAATGAATGTAATCAGTAGAGATTTTTCTATTTGAATGGTCATTGTATGGATTAAAACACCAACTTGAATTCCAGTTCTTCATTTGTTCTGTTTGAACTCAGAGTTTTTCATGCAGAAGGACTGTTATTTAAAGCAACACATACAAACAACTTGAATCAAAGTGTTTACTGAATACTCTCTCCATAAAGTATACTTTTATATCCTTCTTTTTCAGTATTGCATATTTCAGTTTTAACAAGTGCAATGAATCTCATGGCTTATGGATAAAGAACTTGCCAATTTCAATATTTGAAGTGTTCTCTTGCAGAGCAATCATGTATTGCCCTGCAGGTACATCATAGTTTAAATATTGTTAGTAAGAGTAAAAATATCACTTTGGATCATGAAATGAATGATGCAGAACGTGGCTTGAAATTATGTATGAAGTGTACAGTAATTTTAAAGGCAGAGGCCTTGATGCTTCTGAGTTATTTAGTCAAATGTTCCCACTGTAGCTGACGATGGCATCTCTGGAGTGTTATTGCCCTTTTAGCCTGGATAGTTGCCAGTGTTACTCTCATTTATTCTTATCCTTTCAGAGAAGAATTGAAAATATGGGTCAAGTATTCCTTTGGAGCAGCCATGATTATTAACACAGATTACACAAAATTCTGTATCCCTGAATGCAGTGGAAATGGACTGGTTTTAGGTATGTCTCTGCAACAATTTCTACATGAGGAGGGACAAAATTCACTCTGCCCCACATATGCTACTTTCTCTTTCTTTCTTTGCTTTTGTCATGTTCTTCCTACAGAGATTAAGTTACGTCAGAAGAGCTGAGAAAAGGCTGTGATTTCAGGAACCCACCAGCCAAGTACCTAAGTAACAGCTAGTCAGAGTAACAGAGTACTAGTAACAGAGATGGGGTTTAAACTGTTTTTCTCAGTAAGAGAAAACTGGATTTTCAGAAACAGAAATTTGAGAAAGTGTGATTATTTTGGAAACATTTCTACATGGAGATGAAAATCTCCTTTACATGCAAAATGATTGAGACTCCTCTTTGTGTAGGTGTGATGTTCACCAGGAAGGACTTGAGGCAAGCTTTCTCTTTCAAAGGTGAGCTGATCTCCTTGTAACCAAATCAGTGGTTCTGTGCAGAGTCCTCCTCTCCAAGAGGAGAGACCAGATCTGATACAACAATGATGACCTCAGTGATAGGGGAGCAGCTAACTCAGGCAATGCAGAAACACAAACCAGTTTCTTTGGCCTCCAAGTGCTAGACATGTCCAGCTGCCATCAATGATAATGCAGTTTAAATACTGTCTAATATCTCCACATTATTTCACGAAATAGAAAAGTGACTTCACACATAAACAGTAATAAAGGAAGATGTTTATAAATTACCTTACATGGATCCAAGCAGTAGTCTGTCAGATGACAAGGCACAGTGGCTCTGTGTCTGAGAAATGGGGGATGGATCATCCAACCACCAACTCCTTGAAATATCATGTTATCTGCTACTATATATATTTGATTAATTTTCAGTTAGGGAGCATGTAATCTGATGATCATGATATTTCTGAAAAAAAATTAAAATAAATTTAGCATAGCATCAAGTGAGAGAACCATCCCAGAGAGAGACATTTCCTTGTGATGTGGTTCAATACGGGTTGTGAACAATTAATGACTAAGTGGACTTCCACTGGAGCAAGGAGTCAGTTAACATCTTGTAGCACTGTTTAAATAGAATGGTAAGAAGATGATAAAGAAGGATTTTGTGAGTGGGAAGCTCCTAATTTCTGAGGGTTTTTTTCTGTTTACACTGGAGATAGATGACTGTTACTCTGGACTATACTTCATACAAACATTTTGTACCAGACTAAACTTATCTCTACCTCTTCTATCTTACTTCCCAATCTAAGAGAAAGTATTTTCATCCCTGAGATTTTAATCAGGAAGGCAAAGACATTTAATTAATACTTCAGCAAATACGTTACTCTTCAAAGGAAAGGGTTTAATGCAAATTTGTTAGGCAGTGTTTACTATACATTTCCCATGGATGTATTTATTTCAGAGCCTGCATAATGATGGATAGCCATCCACAGCATGAAAAAGATAATGGAGTAATTTGGGATTGCTGTTTTTGACAGGAATCCATTCTCTTAACACTTTAAAATATCTCTAATGTGATAGGAATGGTAATAGGGAAAAAGGGGTGTTCCTCAGGCAGAAGACCCGTGGGCAGCAGCTCACCGATAATCGCCAGTATTTCATAAAATGCTCTCATTACCGACAAACAAAATGGGCAAAGAGTATTGTGGAAGTGAATTGCAGCTGCTGTCACCTGCTCGTCACGGCAACGTGCGAGCGTCACCTCTGAGACCACAGCCTGGAAGCAAATAGATAGTTTCAATTATCTAATTTTCACAATGAATGAGACCTGTTTATTGGAAATCTATAGGTGGTTGGCAATGGCAAATGGTAACTGTGAATATATCCAGTTCAGTGCTGGTTAATTTACGACCTCTTCTGAACTATAGAGCAGCAATGTTATTTGTTGCAATGAACAGAGGCAGTATAAGCACCGGGGACAGAATAAGCGAAGTTTATCTTTCTCCTTAATAGCTTTAAGTTGTTTGAGTTTGTATTTATTTACAAGTGAGCCGTGGCTGGAGATGCTCATCTGAGGATTGGGACCCTTTATGCCACAATGAATAACTGAAGATAATAACTGTTTTTCTGGAAGTTCGGTCAAAGTTTATAACAAGATGCCGCATGAGAAAAACAAGCAAATAACGGTGACATTTGCCACAATAGCAGCTTAATAGAATCAAACAAATAAGCTGGCAGCAGCTTGTGACAGCTTTACTATGAATTGTTCTCAAATATGCAGTGACATTTCACTATTGAACAGCTCCTTGTTTTCTTAAGATTTGCATGTGGTTTTGTGCTGTACTTCCCGAGTATCTCCCACTTTGTTTTAGAATTACATGCACTGAAAGGATGGCCAAAACCTTATTCTTAGCCTCTGTTTGGTACAGAGGCTGTTATGCAATGAAATATCTTTCTGTAGTCAGCAAGGAAGTGCTGCCCCTTGCCTGGGCAGCCCTTGTGACAAGAGGTGTCTTCTCACCTGCAAAACAGATTTTGACCATGGCCTTAATCCTAAAGCTATGGGAAATCCCTGAGATACACAAACCCAATGATAATTTGATGGTTAGAATGGGGACAAGTTCTGGAAAGCCACTGGAGGATATCCAGGATGGATCGTTACAGCTGATGTGGTTGTGTCCTGTACTCCTCCCCTCCTGGATGTCGTTGGCTCCGTGCCCAGATAAACTGCCACACTGTTGTACAGACAGGAACATGTCTAACAAAGTCACACAGATCGGTGCTGAGACACTGTCTGATAAACCGAAATCTTCTAGTTTACAGGGGTTTATAGAAACTATTAGTCACTGTTGCTGCTGACAGGAATGGGGGACCCATTGTTGTCTGGTCTGGTCAGGGTAACCACAATGGGCATCAGTCATGGGAGGGAGCAAGCTATGTCTGCAAACATTTTGCCATTCTTTCTCCTGCCCAGTGATGGAACTCCCTCCTGGTGTGGGTTCAGCTTTAACTGTTTGATCCTTATTGGTGGACTCATTTTCTGTGGCTCCTTGCAGGACTAGAGGGTGTATCATTCATGCCTCATTGGCAGGGCAATCCAGGTATTGTCAGATTTGCTCTCTGTGGAGATATCGAATAAGACTCCATAAACCAAGTCAGTGTGGCATAAGCACGATATCCCTTCATTACTCCTAGGAAGGCA
The DNA here is from genome assembly GCA_025331215.1 of Actenoides lindsayi. Taxonomy (NCBI): domain Eukaryota; kingdom Metazoa; phylum Chordata; class Aves; order Coraciiformes; family Alcedinidae; genus Actenoides; species Actenoides lindsayi. The sequence continues at coordinate 149,417 of WTSP01024127.1, read as the reverse complement.
TTTTAAAGGTTATTATTCAATTAAATTAATTAGCCTATTCCCTTGAAATTGAGCTCAGGGAGACCTGCAGCATCTCCTAACCAGCAGCACAGACAGGTAAGGGATAAGCCTTAATGCATTGTGGTCTGACAAATGCTGTGAGTCAGGCTTGCTGCCTGCAGAAACTGAAACCATTAAGTAGCAAGAGTGCAAAGTATTTGGAACTGTGGTTGTTTGTGAGACTTAACATAGATGTGGCTTTGTATCTTCTGTGTCCCTGTAGACATTGGGACTTAAAAAAAATTTAGGCAAATGGCATTTTCTTATTTTCAAAGTAGTTCTTTCCTTTCATGTGATATATTGACAATTCAAGTCCTGAAATCTCTCAGGATGAGTCTAGGGTATTTCACCAGCATGGCTGACAGGGCATCTGTGAATGCTTTTTGTGGATTTGTTTACTCTTTGGTCTATAAATGAACATCAAATGAGCCTGGTACTCTTGTAAATGACTCCCAACTTCACATACCTTGAGTAGCTGCTATTAAAGCCTGTCAAGGAACCTATTTGAGCTTTGGTAAAAAACACAAAGGAAGTCAAATCCTTTGAGAAAAAATATTAGAAAGGCAGATGAATAAAATTCTAAGCAAGGCAGGGAACCTAGTGTAGGGACTAGAGGAGTAACAAAAAGCTTTTGCCTTTGTAGACAGGCTAGAAGATTATGCCTTCTGCCCTTTGTGGGGCCTTTTCATCTGTAAAACTTCAATGTGATGAATACACTGCTAAAGCAAGTATGCTGTATTTTCTCTTTTTGATAATTTTTAACCTTAATATGTCCAACTCTCAGGACATTAGAAGGAACTTCATAAGTAAATCAAAACCAAGGACAGAGATTAGACATGGGTACTTCTGGTACACTGATGACAGAGGACAATTAGAAGAACTAGGGTTGTCTATTTTGTTGAACAATTCAAAAGAAGATCCTAGAAGCTGCATTTAATCTCCAGTTTCAGTTATGACAGTCCATGTGGTTGATTTCCAATATTCTGATCTAAAACTGATCGTCATTTTTTAATAGCAAATAATGACTGTTAGAGAACAGTGAGGAAAGTGATGTCTCTGCTAACGGCCAACGCACTACCCCTAAAATAGGAACTGCCTGCACTTGTGCTAAGTATAGGAAATTTCTTTTTGACATCTGCCTGTTTAGATACAAAGATAACCAGTGTTTAATTCAATAAAATGACAGTCTAACATCTAGACAAATAAATTTGTCCCTCTCCTTTTGGAAGACAGAATAGATTAAATCTTTTGCTGGTATTTTGTTTACAAATATAGAAAATGCCATTCAAAAGGATTGCATCTGCTCTACTTTTACTGCATACTGATCACAGAAGTTCCAGTGTTTGTTAACCAGGGAAATGGACTTGAAAAGAAAGAGAAATGTAAATGTTGTGTTCAAGGCAGCAGAAGACTCAGAAATTAATCCACCAGCAGCAAGTGAATATCCCTTCTCTACCGGGAGCATCGGTGGCACAGGTCATCCCTCCTGCATTAACTTGGGTCCTGCTGCCTGCCCAGAGTGGGGGTTGTGAGGTGACATGGATCCTTTTTGCATGAAGAGCAGACAAGGTCCCCTGCATAGCACTCAGCATCTCCTACAGGTATTTAGATCATAGAAAACAGTCTTCTCCCCTTGCACGTGCAGTAAAGAAGAAATGCTGGGAATTATTTTTTCAAATGAAAAACATGGGGGAATCCTCTGTTCAGCAGCAGCTTGTCCATGATAATGAGCTCAGAAGGACATAGCGACTAATGTGTTTTTACTAAGGATTAGCCCAAGCTTTAATGTAGCAGTCAAGCTGCAAACTTTGCAGCGCTTTGATCTGATATTTCTAGCTTTGCCTTTCTTCTGCCTTATACAGGCCACAAAATTTATTAAAATTTGATGTAATTACATCTTTGACCCGTGAAAATCTGCATGGATGATTTTAAAGTCAAGGATGATGCAGCCCTGAGATAAAATCTTTAAAGCTGGTGGTGAATTATATCCTCACTTATAAATCTTCATTGGATTGATATATGATGGAAGAGTGTAGTCTGCCATAGCACAGTGTGAAATTTGCCACTCTTACTCAAATTTATGAAGTACCATTGCATTCAGAGTCTGCTCACTGAAATCAGAGACAGATGACAAAATATGGTCCTTTCCAAAGAGCATCTCAGAAAGGTGCATAAATAACTACTGGAACTCATTGGAAAATAGATGGGTGTAGGTAATGCTTAAAGGTTTATGTTGTGTCCTGCCAAAACACTGGATACTTTAACATAACATGAGGGCAGAGTGGTCTGTGCTATTATGCATTTAATTTCATTTTTATGGCACAGTTTTTCATACTGTACATGATAACTGAATGCAGCAGCTGGATTAAAAACATTTATGTCTTGTTTCCTATGGAGGGAAATCAATCCTTTCCTTCCCTTGATGTATTTCCTATGGGAGAAAATCAATTTAACGTATTTTCTTTTATGTGAGTTGGTTAGTGATTGCAAGAAGGAAAAGCACTATGCTTTACATGAGTGTAATAAAAGTAAATTCTTATGACTGGCAATTAAAATAATCAAATTTAGAATGAAAACAAATATATTTTCAAGAAGAATACGGGAATACAGTTTATATGACATCTGAAGTGAACTTCGTATTGAGCCAGGACAGTCATGTGTCAGCCACCAGAATTAATTCAAGGAGACTGCAAGGAAATGAGTTTTAGTGCAAGCCAAATTTGATAGGTGCCCAAATGCCAGTTCAGCCTCTTGAGGATGTTCCTCTGGTTATAACTAGGGGATGAGAATAAAACTCAGGCACATTGACAAACACCCAGAAGATCTTTATAAAAAGAGATGCTGCTGTCCCTGTAGTGTGATTGCCTTGCTTTCTTTTTCCCCAAAGAATGAATGATTGAGAACAGGGACATAACTCGTTGTGCCTCAGTTCAAGGTGAGAAGAAGGGATCATGCAGCAACAAAAAAAAGGTAATACAAAATAAAAATAGCCTAATCAAAGCTATCTTGATCTCCGATGAAAACAGATAGAATGCACTGTACTGAAGGGAATGAAATATGGAAATCCTAACACCTCAACTGCAACCGCAGCTTCCTTCTCTTACCTTATGGTAGCAAGTTTTGAGCTCTGGGTGTGTACATAAAAACCCACAAAGCTGCAGCGAGGTGCCTTCCTCTGGAGGATGCTTTGCACAGTAAATGGTTTCTTTCTGCAGCAAACTGCTTAGAAGTAATGCTGGTAATGGACAGTAAACTGCAAAGAGAAATTTGTGTCCATGATGATTTAATAAACACATGGCAGAGACTAGAGACTTCTGTGAACAGGCATTTATTTCACTGGAAACTGTTTTGAAATGGAAACTTTGTGTTGAGAAACTGCATTTCTTCAGGAGTAATTTCCCTGGACAAATTTCAGCATTCTGAAACATCCAAACAAAAAAATGGGCTTTACTAGTATATTCCTTTAGGGCAAAAGCAGATAGATTCACTCTCTTTACCAGTGGTGTCGACATCAGTGAGTTTTCAGGCATGAAAACAGCCACATTGATGCTTTTTCACTGATAAGTATTTAATTCTAAGCAGCAAAGTATTATTTATGTGGTGCGGAAATATTCTTTAAAGTAGTTCTCATAAAATGGCATTAAACTTTTCTGTACTTTAATATATTTTAATTTCTTTGTAGCAAATCTATGGTATTTATGACTAAACACTTTAAATGTTTTTCTTTATAAATCCACAAATCAAGATGCGTTCTGCCTGACAGCACATCATTTGTAAAGATTATGTCAGTGAGATCTTGCCTGCAGCAACACCTCTCTTAGAAAGCTGTCATTTTGGGGAGTTTTCAGTCAAGAGGAGAAGACACACTGGAAATTAGAGCTTAAGAACTGCATGTAGTATATGGATGGGGATACAAGGATATCCCCAGGAGTGCTCAGCACCCACAACTGTGGTGAGTTAGCATCTCCCGTTAAGATAAGGCACAGACACAGGTTTCCCTTTGCTTTCTTAGAGCTGCTTTTCTTCCTCCCTCCCTTGCTGGGGCTGGGGTCATGGGGCCAGTCTTGGGTGGGCAGGTAGAGGGGAGAAGGACACCCAGAGGGGTCTCTGGACAGGACATTTTCTCCTCATGTGTCTCTAGGAGAATGTCTGTCCCAGGCTTATGCCCTGTAGCCATTGCTCGCTGCTTCTCAGGGCAAAGCTTCAAATATCTGTGCTGCTTGTTTCCCAAGGAGCTGGAAGCTGTGCTGGCCTTTGAGTGCCCACTGTGTGCTGTTTGCTCTGAGTGCGTTGATGATACACTGCCCTCGTCAGATTAAATCTAAAATACCAGCATGACAGAGGTCAGGAAGACTTGATAGTCTTCAGCTCAAAGTTCACAGGAGAAAATAGCACTTACGGTGCTTTATATGCCTCAGGGCAGTATTAAGTCAGGAAACCTCTATCTTCTGGGTTCATCCATTCTCTCAGCTGGAAAAAAATTGCTGATGTTGATGGCTTGAAGTGCTGTAAAAGCCACCTAGCATTTAGAACACAAGCTCTGAACAAGATTCAGAGCTGAGGTCAGGCAGATCATGAGGGGGGTTTATCAGGCACGGTGTCCTGGCCTGCCTTTTGGTCCTGCTTTGTGCAGTGCCTGCTGTGTCCCCACCACTGAGAGACCTGTTTATGTGCCTGGGAAGGAGAAATCCTCTTCCCAGCATCAGTAGCTGGAGTTAAACTTGGTGATTGCAGTGATCTCTCCCCTTCCTGACAAGTGAGTGTACAGACAACAGGCAAAGCCTACCCATGACTTGATTTATGAGAAAGAAGTTATTAAAACAGACAGTATAGAAAAAAATGAGATTGTGTGATTTCCTTTATATTGTTTTCCCTGTGATTTAATGCTTGTGCTTCTGCAGAGAACAGCCTACAGGGTGCAAAGTCCCCCGCATTTTTATAGAGAGGAGGGGGAAATAAAGAAAATACTGCACTATCCATAAATTTAGTGGATAAATTTTAATGTACTCCTTCTCTCTCAGACCACAGGATTATTTTTCAGTATTCAAACACTTTATTTAAGTAATTACACCGGAGAAAATTTGGTCCTTAATTTTTCCCCTGGAAAGTTTTAATTTATCTGGGACTAATGTTTTGCATGGTATATGGAAAATAATGTCAACTCTTTTCTAGCTCAAGAAAAAAAAGGAGCTAGCATTAAATAACTGTGTTGGGTCATATGGAAATTCTGGGTTGCTGGATTATTATTTCTCTACATTGATAATAGAAATTAAATAAACTGCAGAATTCATATTTTGGAGAAAACTCATTCACACCTAACTTATTATTAATGACATAGTTCAGATCATTGATTTTACATCCAATATGGTTAGCTAATGATTACAGAAAGGCCTTCAAAGAATGTATATTAATGACATCAATTATCACAAATGATAGACTTTATGGATTATCATGAATATGAAGTGACACTTAGGATACAAACAACAATAGCATGTGATGTGTGAAGTTATGTGAGGCAATTAAGGGCATGAAAATGTAGCTTAGTACCTCTTTTTAAAAAAGGTTACTCAATTATAATAATGGCCAATTATCAGAAGAAAAAAAAATAAAAAATCCTTCATCCAGTTTCCTCCTGGGCATTTAGTAATGGAGCTCCCACCTGCTGTTTAACATTTTATCACGTCGTTACCAGTGAAAACAATTTGCACGGGCAACACTAATTGAGTAGAAGCTTTCACACATTATTTTTATAGGAGTAGGTACCCTTAGTTTTACATAGAACCATGGTCTTCCCTATCAAATTCTGCACTTGCAATAAGATTTTTTTTTAAAGTCTGATTTTACCTATTTTTTAAAAGAAAAGACCAAAACCCAGGGAATATCTGATAAGGAAGTAGGTGATGCTGCACCATGGACCCGTCATTCTGGTTTGCTTCTGTTTGGCCCCAACACACCACTGCTGTGGTGGCCTGGCTTTGTCCAGAGGAGCTGACCTTTCACAGCATGTGTGGGCAACATCATTGTACAGGGACTGTCACGCTGCATTTTGCAGTGGAGGTGGAGTGAGAATTAGCGCTCGTGTTTAATTATCCAACGATAAGCATTTGTGGTGAACCTGCAATCAGTCATATTACCCAGCTCCCTGTCATCTACCCAGGGATCTGCCTCGTGCTGTCTCTGCAGTGGTGGCAGAACGTGACGTGGCTGCCTCAAGGCTGAGTAGCTTGCTGCCCTTCTTGTTGGGCAGCAGTGAAGCTTGGGTTGTGGGTGGGCAGCTGTGGGGGACACTGAGCTGGGTAAAGTGCTTACATGTAGGCACTGCTGTTCCTTTGGGGGCTGCTTCCAGCAGAAGCAGAACAGTGCAGACGAAATCCATCTGCCTGCTCCCGGGTGAGCAAATGATTTCCATGTACGCTCAAAAAGCAGCGTAAGAGAAGTTAAGACAATGTGAAAATGTGGTGTGTGAACCAGTCTGGACTGTCCTCGGTGCTGAACCCTTTGCATGGGAGTGGCCAAGATACCTGAATTACTTTCACTGTAAGCTTTGGATAGCTCACAGACATTACAGTATTTCAGTGTAGGGAAAAAAAAAAAAAGGAGTTAAAACGGAGTCTTTTTTTAGCTAATAAGATGAACTGTAAGAATTTTGCTCTTAGGAAGCTTATAAATGCTTATGAGCCCCATGGATCTGTCTGATGCTCCATTCCACTGCATTTCCCTTTGAAGTGAGAGACTTTTGATAGAAGTGATGTACTTTATGCTTGGAGGAGGATTTATGTTGTGGTAAGATGTATAATGCCTTGGCCAAGCATATGGAGTTCATTGTACAAGTTCCTGTGGACAGACAGATAGAGGCTCTGTCTTGAGGAACACCCAGGCTACACAAATTGCTATAAACCCTCTGCTCAACTGAAAAATACCCAAGCTGTGGTTAAGGGTTATTACACTTCCAAGGAGCTCCTGAAAAGTGTAGTTCATCTGTCCCAATGCCTTATCTCCACCACCTAATAAGAATCCCAGCAAATATATCAAACTGGAGGTAAAGGGAACTGCTGTGGAGAAAGCAGGGTTTGCTTCATCTGGGAGAGATGGACTGAAACCAAATCAGTTTGAGGAGCAAGACATTCATGCCCCTTCACCTGTGTGATGTTAAAATCATGTGCAGAGGTGAACTACACTGCCTTTCTTGGCATTATATTATTACTGACTTCTGCCTGCAGTTTCTGCCTTAACTTAATCTGTTGGCTCTGTGTGTGCGCGTAGGGATCCTAGAACCATAGAACCATACAAAGCTTTGGGTTGGAAGGGACCTTTAAAGGTCATCTAGCTCAATGCCCCTGCAGTAAGCAGGGTCATCTTCAACTCGATCGGGTTGGTTAGAGTCCCGTCCAACCTGACCTTGAGTGTTTCCAGGGATGGGGCATCGACCACCTCTCTGGGTGGGCAACCTGTGCCAGTGTTTCACCATTCTCATTTTAACACTTTCTTCCTTAAATAGATGCTAGCTATTTCTGCCTTAAGGGATTTCTTCCTTAAGGAACACTAACTTAGAGAACCTTTTGCCTGAGCTAAGTATCTAAAGAATTGCACCGACTAGGTTTCTGTGGATGTCTCTGCCATGAGGGTGTTTGTTCCCTTCTACAGACTTTCAAGAGAGTGATTTAAAGTGTTTGCTGACTTACTGCCCACTGACACTCATTGTGAGGACACTGTCACTGTCACTGCTCAGTTTATAAAAGCACAGAAATTAAATCACATTTTGGGCTCTGGGATGACTTCTCTGTGGCTTCAAGAAAGCTGCTTTGCTGGTTGCTGTCTCCTTATTTGAGGAAGGGAGGGCAGTGATGGTTGCCAGCTTCACATAGAGTTTGTGATAATTAAACTTTGAAGATGAAAAGCTACTTGATTTTGTAACAGGATTTTGGCTTACGTGTCTGCTGATGGGGGGCAAGGAGAGCAATAGATGAAATTGCACAAAGACAAAATCCAAATAACTTCAAACTCTGCCGAGGTTTAAATAAAGCCAGTGTAGCACATTCATTTTTCTTAGGGATATGTAATAGCTTAGAAAAAGTATTATAATGGACAAATATAGATTTTAAGTCTCACTCAGCTCTGCACTGCCTCCTTTCCTGTGCAATGATGCTATGAATTTTCACTTCAAGCTGCCAACCACTGATTCATCTTCACATCATCTCTTGCCATTAAGCTCTGGGCGAGTTCAGTTTTAAAGCGAAACTGAAGTGGAGGTGTGGGGTTTTGAAGGAGATGGACCTCTTGAATTTTGTGTTTGAACTCTGTTGTTCCACTTATCTTTTTAATGTTTATTTTAACCACAAACTCTTTTTTTGTGCCCTGTGGTCCAGCATATTGTCTTGGATCCAAATTAACAAAAGTACTGAAGCCATCGCTAGCTGCCTGGCTTTGATGTTTTGGCACTGCCTCATTCCTCATCTGAACTTAGTCTGTGGCTAAAAATTGTAGCATCATCCACAACAGTGAAAAATAATTTGGTTCAAACAGATTTCAGTCCCTTCAAGGATCAAAAGAGTAATAGATGAAAACACAGTAAGTCAGAGGGTTTGAGTGTTGATTTGAGACATGTCAGACTCAAAATTACCTGCGTCTTTCTTAAAGTTAAAGCGAAACACAGAAGACAGACCAGGCAGAATTTGACGTAAAAGGTCTTCCAACCATGCCAATAGAAATCTTGGGTCCTCTGATCCCTTCCCCTGAGCTTGTGCTGATAGTGACTTAACACTTTTGGTAACACTTTCTTCTGTGTGCATGCAGCTGACGTGAGCTCGCCTGTAAGAGAAAGCTGAGTGTTCAGAGGTGTGTGCCTTGACACAGCATGGCAGTGCTCGTGCAGAAAGACATGGAGCTGTTTAATGTTATTAATTGCTAGCTGACTGATTAGATTTACAAGAAATTGTCAAACCTTAAAACCCCAAATAATCATTGCTCACAAAGAAAAAGAATTTATTATGCCATTAACTTTGTTCTTAGCAGGTTTTCCAAAGTGAAATCACTAACTGCTATAAAACTTTTATTGCATGTTTTAATTTATTTCTCCCTCCAGTTAGGAAATGTCTTAAAGACTTATTTTGGTGTTCTCTAGTGCCACTATTTTTCATATATAAAGAAAAATGTTTGTAACTTATTATCCCATCTATTGTTATTTTGAAACCCGTGTCACTCTCATCTCCTTTCTGCTCCTGGAAAGTCAGAGATGAGAGATATCAATAAAGAATTTAGTTTTTAGAGACTGAATGGGAAGGATCAGAAGTCTTCTGCACATCTGTGGCAACACAAAGGAAGAGGTTGCACATGAAGTCAAGACAGTAGCAATTCAGGGCATTTTATTGCTAAGACTACACAAAGGGGTATGGATTTATCTCACCTGAGACATTCCGGTTAGGAAAGTAATTGCACTGGAATCTCTGCGTGGTTAGTGAAGAGGCAGAGGTGCTTCCAGGGGGAATGATTGTTTTCTGTGGATTACATGAGGTCATCAGCAACTACATTTCTACCTGAGTACTCTAAGTGCCCAAAGCTAGGTAAATTCTGGGTGCTCAATAGTGATACTATGAGTGGTACACGCTCTGCAGAACTAAAGCAGCTGAGGGCTTAGGTGCCTGTACCCGAGCGCTCACTTTCAGGAACTCCACAATATAAATTCTCATTGGGTAAAAATTTTCTCTGAGCAAAAACAGTTCTGTGAGATGTACGTGGTGTGAAAATAAAGTGCCGGGCTTGTTTCTTTAGTGTTATGTGGATGGCTGTGCAAGGAACCTGGGGAAAGGGATTAAATACTTTAAACTGAGGCCAGCTGCTTTTTGACCTAAGCATAGGTTTAATACTTGGTTAAATGTGCAGCAGTGGTGAATCAGCTCCAGTACAGGGAGGCTGCAAACTACCAGAAGCCTAAATTTTCAGTAAGGATGTGAAATTTCAGCATCAGAAAAGTAAGGTCTGATACTTGTAAGAGTACTGTAAAAGCTTTTGATGGAGAAGTACATAAATAGGGACCTAGGAGTGGTTTTGGTTGTATAAATACTATTTCCCAAGTGCTTAGTTCTCAAGGTTCTTATTTTGTCCAGTATAAGGAGCATCTCTATAGATAAAATATCTCAGGTTTTCTCAAGTCGTTTATCGTTTGTATTATTCCTGGAAGATTTCCATCCTGTTGCAAGCAGTAGGTGATGCAAGATAATACAGAAAGGATCAATACTGAAACCATCTTTGCCGCTCAGAAAATCCAGTCTTGGAGTCAGATTTAAATGAGCTTCAGAAATATTGAAAGAATGAGATGCTGGTTGCCTCTCAGTGGATTTGACAAATGGACATTTCCATTCTATGTCGACCAAACCCTTCAAGCTTTTCCCCCATGAATCTGAGTTTGCCATCCCCTGGGCAACCACCTCAGGTCACTCCGGTTCCAAGTACCCAGGCATTTGGGGGTGTGTGACTGTGGGCAGCGCAGTGGCCACGCATGGGACTGTTGTGGTCAGAGCATCGAGGGGACCCACTTACACAGTGAGTTTTAATTCTGCCTGAAAGTTTCTAGGTTGCACCCATAAACACGGAGATGAATGGCCAGTCATGTGCTTGTCAGAGCTCTTCTGTCTTCCTGTGCTTTTCTGATAAAGATATGATTTAGTGGGCTACGGGAATTGCTGCAGAGCTAGGAATTTTTGAAAAGGGCATGTCCGACAGCTGCTATTGTTGGACTCAAGCCTTGCTGAGGAGAGTTTAAGGGATTGCCTTTCAAACTTATTGTATGGGTCAAATTCAGCCTGCTTTCTCTTCCATTTCTGTCAAATACTGACTGACTGACTGTGTTTTCCCTGCAGCTGATTGTCAGTACAAGATACCAAAATAGGAAAAGTACACTTTCATTATTTACGTGTCAGACAGAGGGATGCGGAGCAGAAGGAGATGATGGGAAGTATTAAATCCTTTGAGCAAGATGCTTAGGAAAGCATTAAGGCACTGCTAAAAGCAGCTGAGTGCTACGCCTTAGCGCACCAGCTCTGCTAACACCCCCTGAGCCCACATTGCAGGCAGAAGGTGTTTTTGTGTGAGAGGATAATGCGTACGTGGGCACGGTGTTAAAGAGTGACTCGTCCTCTACGCTGTCACATCCTTCATCCCATAATGGATTCTATCTAACACACTGCTTTGCACCAAGTCCCATCGCCCTGCATTACCAGTGTGCCCAGTCTGGGCCCATAACGCTGTGCTGCTGCTCTGCTGTCACTGCCCCAGCTCACCTCCAGCAACACCACTGCCCAGGGTTGGGATGGCGGTTCTGAGTGAGCCATGGGAGGAGGAGGAGGAAAGGTAGAAATTGCAGCTTTTACAGATAACGATCATAGAATCATAGAATACCAGTTTCCTTTAACGGTGTATAATTTTCCCTTTTATAAAGATGAAATGTTGACAACACTGTTATATGACTTGCTATAAGAATAAATGAATATTGATTAATGCGAGTGACTTAATTTAAACTGAAGTGTCATGTCATGCCATTTAGATTTCTTCTGAATGATTTTAGAAGCAAGAGAAACTTCAGTGCTACACAAATACACGGCTATTTATATTTATTTTAAATTCTTTTTTGTAGCTGTCTTCTTCCAGGCTTTCTTCATCTGTATGCATGAACCTCTGAGCCTTGGTAAAACCCTCACGTAGGAGCTTTTATCCAGCTAAACTTGTCCTTAGAGTAACACAGTAGAACATGTCATTATAAGTATTATTCCTCTCTTTCTGTATGTGTCCGTATTTTAACCATTACGTTGACCTTGGCCACACACTAAAGGGCATTCTGGAGGTAGAGTGGTAAAGGTTTAGTTAAATTTTAAAAACTTTATGGTTTTGATTTGTCCAAAGTCTTAAAAATCTTCAATTCTCTGAAGTTATTACAATGTGATTCTCTCAAGCGCTTCTTCATGTGTGTTTATGTAAATGAAAAGTTCTTTATTTATGTAATTTCTTAAAATTTTCCTGTCTCTTCACTCACATATGAAGGGAAATAGCATGCTACGCCATTTTTAAAAAAAAGCCTTTCGAGGTATAAAGACTGAGAATGTGATGTGAACCATTGGTTTGTTCAGATTGAATTAGTCCTTGGTGGTGTCGGGTAATACTTGAAGGAGGGCACAAGAATGAGAGGATTTTTAGAAAACTGTTATAAATATTACCATGGGGGAGAGGATTCTGCGTATCTCCAAAGTTTGATAGCAGAAAGATTAGAAGGGCTGCTGTAGGAAATGTTGTATAATTTCTCCATTTCCAGGGCAAAACTGGCAAGAATGAGAGTATTAGCCGAATAAGAAATCTTAGCATTGCTGTGCGATAGGCACAGGCAGTATCGTGAGGCTCTGTAAATCTGCCATGACAATGTATCTACTTTCTGGGTTACATTTTCCAGATCCCAAATCAGCTAAGGAGTGTAATCACATGCTAAGTCTTTATTCAGTATGCTCTTGAGGATGCTTATCTTTCAGAGACTTCAGCAGGACTGAGCATATATTCAGAGATAAGCACACATTTAAGTGCTTTTCCAAAGGGTGATTCTTTCCTAAATCAGAGCGATACAGTGAAACTGGTTTGAAGAAGGATACAACTTCCTGCTACCTGATTCTGCTTGATCACATACTTTTTGATCTGCAGGTCTCCATCCTTTTTAACAGACTGCTTTCCAAAGACACCGGTGGAATGTCACTGAGAAGCAGCTGAGGAGCAGGATGGTTTGGCATTGCAGGGAGAACAACAGTCTGGGAAACAGGAGGTCTGGATGCCCCTGAGTAGCTGGGCTCGGGAGGCATTGTGCAGCTTGGTGTAACCCAGTTCCCTGCACCTCTGATTCTCTTGCAAGCACTGTAACAAAATCAGTAATAATAACAGAGATGTTGCTGGGGGAAAGAATCATCCTTGTATGGGTAAATTCACATCAGATTGAGTGGGATGCCTGCAAACTTGAAAATTAGACTGGGGAGAACAAAGCAGAAACTGTAAGCTTATTAGATTCACAGAGGCAGTCTTGTATGACTTTACCCAGCTTCCTGTGAGAAAAAAACATCTTCAAAATGGGTTTGATTGCTAATCTGATTATGGCAGCTCGGAAGTTAAATTGAAACATGAAATAAATGAAGAGTTTTGGAGTTATGAATTAATTAGAAAACTAATTAGGACAGATAAAAGAAATGCAAGTCTATGAATTGTTTTTCTTATCTTGGAATAAGAACATTTAAATTGAAAAGATATTATACAAAGCCTACAAACAACTGGATATCATGTTAGCGGAAAGATAAGTACTAATAGGGGATTTTTTTTTTACATCATGACTTTGGAAAAATTATTTCTGAAGAGGGGACAGCAGTTGAGAAGAGTGACTGTCTACAGGCTCTGGGACAGCTGGAAGAGAAATGCTAAATGGAGACTGAGTAGATGGGCAGAGATTGGGCTGGTGAGTCTCAGCAAATGCTCTGCTGATGTCTGTAATAGGAGTGCCCATGGGCTGGCTGTGTTCTTGTGCACCAGGATTTCAGGATGGGAACATTTCAGAGTGTATCGTGTGGTCCTGAGCCTCAGCTGGGTGGTGAGGCAAGCTCTGGCCCTGGGACCACCCCTGCCTGTACTGGGGACTGATCCTGCACCACGGGTGGCTGCAGGTACTCGGGCTGCCTCTTGTGCCAAGAGGGGGATGTTTTCTAAGTCAGTAGGTTGGAAAAGTTACCTTAAGACTCTTGGGTCAAGTCATACAGGAAATTACCATACTTGCCTGAATTGTCTGTTCATAACACCTTTTGTATGAACATGTTACTGGGCTGTTTCATATACGGTAGCACTGAATATAAACCACAATTTATGTAGTGGTGTAGTGTACAGTAGTACATAGTGAAGTATGAGTGCAGTGACTGGAGGAAAAAAAACAACTTTCAGAAATTAGATGAGAAGAATCTGTTTGCTCTCAAGCACTGGAAAGCACTGAAATCTAGAGGGGAACCGCCAAAACCTTGATGAGACCCACAGCTGCTGAATCTCCCATGCTGCTACTGGTGCTATTCACATGGGTAATATTTTATCAGGGAATGCTGCTGGTGGCACAGGCAGCCTCACATGGTGGGCATCACAGGATGGGGTGGCAGTGCTACAGCCCTGACAGGGACAGATGGGCTCTGGAGAGCATTCCTGGCTGGTCCTGGGGGCAGAGAGGTAGTCACGCTGTGCCACCTCTCCCTGAAGGGTCCTTTAGGTGCCCACCAGCTTGAACTCCGGGAGTGCCTCACAAACCTTGGGCACCCCAGATTTATGCTGCTTTAGGGAGGTTACTAAAGCCATTACTACTGCTCCCTTAAAATACAAGGACTATCACCATAACACATTTTAAAACCAGAATGAGCTTTAAGCTCAAATGGTCTAACCAGTTAGAGAGTCCCTGCTCTAAAAGCTGAAAGCAGGTTAAGTATTAAGAAAGTTTAAAGTGATCATTAGCATTAATATATTTCTCTCATTGCCTACATGAAAATGAGAAAGAGAACCATAGAGGTGATGTATAATATTCATATTGCTTAATGTGTTACAGGAAAGCGTTGAGACACTGCAGAGAAAAGACAGATAAAAGGACCTGTGCAGGAGAGCAAATGAGTATGGCCCTGAAATGTGTTGCAATATTAGGTGATCACTCAGCCTGGAAGACAGAGTCTGGCTGGCAGCTACCTGGCTCTTATTTATTGATTTACCTGGCTAGTAGCTCACAATTCCTTGTTGAACTATATGTTAGCAAGCAACTTTAAAAAAAAAAAAAAAAAAAAAAAAAGATAAAAAATTATTTCCTGAAGTAGTTTCTGTCTAAGATCACATTGAGCAGCTTACAAACAAGGTATTCAAGGAATTATGAATAGCCTGTAGATTATAGCTTCTAACAGGCGAAAGTGTTGCAACGGTTTCTGCAAACAGAGAACCTGTTCGTATAATCTATCAAGAATTTAGCAATGGTTTAAGCCTAGGCCAGAAGCTGTGATTAGGGTGGGAGTTAGATGCTTAAATATCCTAGAGGACTGGCAGTTCAATGTTTCAGCCAAGCTCGTGCGTTCAGCTGATCAAGATGATATGAGCCCTGGTGGGTTCTGTCTGTGTCCCCTCCAGCTTCATGAGCTGGGTTTGTGCTTACCAAAATATAAACACATTTCTGTTGCAGGTTCCCTGTGCAGAAAGGCAAATGAAATTTTCATGATATGGATATTGCCAGACAAGTGACAGAAACAGTCTGTGCTAATTCTCATGAGAAAGTTTCCTTTTGTTAATTATTTTTCTCAGTGCTTGCTTGTACCTGTGGGTTCAGCAATATTTCAGAGTATGTACACATACATACATGTGTGTCTAAATCCATCCACTGCCTCTGCTCCTCTCACCCTGGCTCTTCTACCTTTCTTGCCAAGACCATCACCTAACTGCCTTCCCCATAACATTTTGTAGTGCCTCAGAATCACAGCACAACACAGAGGAGTGATTTCAGTGTTGTTAAAGGCCATTGGTAGGACAAACAAGGGTAGAAGTAAGGTAGGTTTTTTGGATTACTGCTCAAATTGAGATAGGATCATGGGAGAAGTTGGAAGGCTGAACTGTGCAAATGGTAAACATTGCAAAGGTAAATACTGTTATACAGAGACTGAGCTTCCTGAGTCCTCTGAGGAACTTCAAAGTGAACGTGTCCTTATGCCTTTTGGTTTTTTTTGTGAAAACACTATGTGTGTATAAAGGCAATATTTGTATACCAGTGCAGCACTTTGTCTTCATTATTGTTAACTCATTAATTTTTCATCACTGGATTCATATGTCTTGAATTATTCTAAATGCTCTATGCATCAGTGAAGGCTGGCAAATTTTAATTTAAAACTCTCCTGGGTTTAGGAAACAAAAAGCTTCTTAAAGTTCTAGAAATTTCTGTTCTCAGGGGTTGCAGGACCAGTAGCAGGGGTGTGACTTGTGATCTCTGGGTAAATTAAATAATGTATTTTCTGTTTCATTTTTCTATGTGTTAACTAGGGACAGAGCTAAGCTAGCAGTAGCTATTCAGACAGACAAGACAAGCTAAAAGCAATTGGCTGCTGAACTTTTTTGCTTTGCATTTGCTGGATAAGCATTTATACAATCAAGAGCTGCATCTGCTTCAGTTTTGTCATATGCTGAAGTGCCTCTTTTTGGCATTTCAAGTGCTATAAATGAATTATAGATAAATAGTGAGAGGATCCTAATAATTCTCTCCGAGTTAACAGTTGACTTATTTTTGAGTGTGCTCAAAATCTTATGTTGTCATAGGGGAGTAATTTCTGACACACAGCCCGAAGGGAGAGAGGAGTCCCATTTCCCAGAGCCTTGTACCTGTCCATGACTTCAATCCATGATTCCTAGTGGAGCACTTTGGGAGGCTGACACTGGTATGAACAGCCTGGGAAGGAGACAGCTACACTGTCCTGGAATGGTCTTTGTCTTGCAACAAGTGAAACTGGGAGGTGGCAGCTTACCCGAGTGGAGCTGCAACATCCCTCAGGGGATGTGCTTTTGGAGAGGGGCTGCTGTGCTGTGCTCCCCGTGAGGCTTCCTTGTTGCTTGTGATTGTAGGTCCTTTGGCAGCAAGTGCTTCAATTGAAAATCTCAGCAGCCCTAATGAATGTACGAGAGACTCACCAGGGAAATCAAAAGGTGCTCTGGAATAATAAATGTATAGATGCTTTTCTTTTTTTTCTTGTATTTTGCATGTGATGGGGAAAGTTATTCTTCCGTTGAACAGCATCATTAATAAATACAGTCTCAAACATGTCCACAAAAAATGTCTTGACCAGTAGCTTAAGTCAATTGCTTTTATTGCTCTCTTTTTCCTCCAAAATAGCGAGTTGGTAGCTAGAGCCCACCATCGCTTACCTAGCACCAGCATGATGCTAAATTAATGACATTTTGCAGGAGGGTTTGAATTTAGTTTCATTGAAAACAGAGGCAAGCAGTCTAGACAACTCTTTAAAGGTGAAAGCAGTCAGCACTGTCACATGAAAGCATCTGAGGTAGCTTCAAAAGGGCTAGACTGGGTACTGGGGCATGGTTATAAAGTTCAGATCTAACTTCATCTCCGCTCTTGCAGGGCAGCTGATTTTGGCTTTAGCTTGGATATCTCTCAGTTATTCTGTAGCTGTATGGCAGACCCATGAAATATTAGTGGCTATAGGAAACAATTGAGTGGCTTTGAGACAATAGCTTTCCATCCCAAAATATGTGAAATACCCTCAAACCAAGAGCTGTGGCACACCAGAGGGCACTGGCAATGCTGGGTCAGTACTGAAAAGAGAGCTTAACAAGGAGAATGTGTCAACACTGCAATTTAAAAAATAACCCTGAAAGAAGAAGTTCTGAAGAAGTTTCTGACTGGTTGGAGAGGATTTAAGGACCTGCTACTATGAGAGTATCAATCCCTTTTCCTTTGTCATTGGTACTGCTCCCAGGCATGTCTGAATCTGTAGGCAGCATGAAGAAATTAGTGAAATAAACCCACTGATCACCCATCATCCCCAGATCTGTTACATGTGGCTGCAAGGGGAAATTGCACCGCTCTAATTGGGAGGACCATGCCTTGTCCTCACAGCCACTTGGGCAGCCCCACCACTGTTACCCACCTCAAAGGAGCTGGAGCAACTCCAGTTCTGCCATACGCCTCATAGATGATAATAATATATATTTAATAATGCATCAATAATGCCTTTGAATCACCTCCAGTAGATGTTGAGGAGTGACCTGAACACTGCTAAGTCTGTGTAGGAGAAGAGGTGCATGGCACTAAATTGCACTGACCAGAGACTCCTGCAGTAAGAGTGGGGAGTTGATACTGTTTTCTTGGCTAGCTGTGAGAAAAAGCATGACTGGGCTTGTTTTGGAAAGGGAAAAGGAAAAAGGTCTGTCCGTGGAAAATCTCATACATCCCTGAAGTAGAAGATCAAAGATAAAACTCCTTCCTGCAGAGTTTTTATGAAATAGTGTTATTACATTACAGAGCCTTATGAAGCAGCCTACCTCTGTGATCTAGGAGTTTAAAAAAACCCCAAACAAACAGAAAAACTTGAATGAAAAATGCAAAAAGAATTACTGTGGTAAAATATACAGTAGGAAGCCTGAGAAACTGAAGCTTGGATTAATTGACAAAAAACTGTCAGTAAATAAATAATGTGGTTCAATAATTGATCTTCTCAGATTTTAATATTTTAGTCCTAGTCAGATATTGTGGAAACTGGAGATAGTGAAAGACTTTTTTTAAACTCTCTGTTTCTTTGAAGTTTTGATAAGTTGATAGTTGCTGTTCAAAACGTATTTTTTCATCACTATAACCCATGGAAAGTATCACAGCTTGGTTTCATTTTATGAGTTTAATGGACACAAGAAGAATTTAGGTAACTATCAGTGCACTAAGTTACGCATCATATCTAACTTAAGTAAATCCTGTGACTCTACAAAAATATTGAAGGAAATTGTGATCGGGAACTATCTAGATGGGTAGAAACAGTAATGATAGTCAATGTCAACTTTTCAACAATAAAAGTTCTGTTGAAGTTAAGCTCGTGCTTTGTGGAAGAATTCCATATTGATTTGGTCAAACAAAACAGGAAAAAGGAGAATTTCTCTTCTGAATTTACATTTTTAGCCCATGCAAGGCTAAATAATCTGTGCAATAGGATCATCAGTGTTGGAACTTCAAGCTCAAAAGCATGTAGAAGTGCAGTATGGGGATTAGTAAGGTTTTTGAAAATATCTACAGCTCCCAAAACTTTCTCAAATGTTAATCTCCAAAAGGGCTTTTCAAATTCCATTCACTCAGTCTTGGTTTTTAAAATTCTGTTCACTTAGACTTGGTTTTTAAAAACAAAATAATGAAATAGCAAAAGAAAGAACATTTTTCTTAAATTTAGAACTATTGCCTCCAAAATAGATTTTGGGTTTGCATTGGCTACGAGCTAGCCTATTTTGTACCTTATTTGCAGTGTTTATACCCTCTGGGTGACTGAGACATGACTGAATCATCTATATGTGGTATTTTTAACAAGTATTGTCGAAAATATTTAGAAGGTCTTTTTCTTTTTAGCCAAATTTATGGCCAGCAAGGCTATATTCATTGCCTGATAAGGAGTAAAGTGAGAGAGGCTCTGCACAGGACCTCTGATTTGACTTCCTGCCTGATGCTGTAATATTTATTTCTAAGATACTTAGAATGTTATTAAACAAGCCTTTAGGATACAGTGCAGAGTAGGGCAATAATGCTACAGCCACAAATACAGTTTGGAAATAGTCTGAAGCACAACTGGAGATAATATAAATTACCTCTGTATCCTGAGAGGGTTGATGAGTCTGGCTGGAAGGGCACTACTGCTGCATTAGGGGAGCAGAAGCATTGCACAAACCTGGCAAAGCTTCTGGGCAGCTTGAGCCTGCTCTTGAGGTCAGAAAAATGCTTTTGGTTACTGAGAATATGAAAGGAAATCAGGCCATGGACATGATACCTGAGCTCCTGCCCTGCAGAAGCACTGAGTCAGAGTCACAGCTGAAGGCCCATGGTCCTGGTCTAGAGGCTACATGGATGCTACAGAAATAATTAGCCAGAGCATGAGCTCCAAGGCTTGCTGAGTTTGTGCTGAGCAAGGGGGAGATACTTGCTGCACCCAGCTTCCTGAAGGCAGGGCTGAAGCTGGGCTGTGGTGGGGACTGTCACTGGGGAAAGTGCCTGCAGAGCAGCACACCTGCACGTTGGCACTGTTCATGCACCATGATGCTGCTGCAAGCTGTTTTCTTTAAAAGGACATTGTTTCAATTTTTTTATTCATTTTTATTTTTTATGTATAACTATTCTCTGCTTTTTTAAGATCACCAGAGAGCCTTGGCACCATTTTACCATGGCAATAGAAAAGGAGAAGGGAACTGGCTTTCGAACCCCTAGACAGTTGCCTGCCGTTTGCACAGGCTTAACCACAGGGTAAGATGCAACCTTTGGGTACAATTTTGTGAAGTGTGTGCTGCATAGAGACAGGCATGCAATTTCAATTTAATTTTTTGAGACTGTAAAATTATAACACAGGAGACAGCCTTATTCCATCCTCACTTCACAGATCATTATGCCTTATGTGTTTATATATGTGTATATATAAGTATATATAAACACAAACGGTGTGTGAATATACTAACTTAGGAGAGAAATCAATGCTATATCTGCTTAGTGTCACGATAGCCAAAGTGATATTAAAGCATCAGGAATTTTCATTCATTAACCTGATTTAATGCAGTATCAAAGGACAGAAACAAGCACTAATTGGATAGCAAACAAAGTAGCTGTGCTAAATTGCCATAAGCAGAGAATACTCCCTGGCTTTTTAATTCTGAATCACTCCTGTCTCCTTAGAAATTTTTCAGAAATAGGTTTCTGATTATTATGCAAGGATAAAATACAACAGATATTCACTGTTCTGGAATGATTTGTTTGATAAGCCAGATAATCTGCCTCTCATAAAACTTTGAGAATTCAGAGTCATCTCTTTCTAAAGTGTAATTTAGTTAATCAGCACGTGCCATCCTGGTAAGCCGTGAATCGAATCTCTTGTGTTACAGATGATGCTAACAAAACCTGTGTTAGTTACTAAAACAGAATGGTTTGCTTACTCAGCTTTAAAAAGCAGAATGACTGGTAGTTACCAACTTCTTTACTGAAAATGCTGTACAATGCTTATGAATAAAACAGGACTCAATTTAGGAGACTGTTGCCAGCTTGAGAAGTAGTGATAGTAGGGCAACAAATTAGCTTCCCTGTGTTTTGTGTCTCCAAAGTGAAGAACATTTTGCACAGTCACATTTACTTTTATTTCTAATAGTTTTACTCAGCAACTTAGAGTGATTACTAATGATATGGGGCTTTTTCTGTATTTATCTGTTATGTGCATTACATCCATTAAGTAATTTTGAAAAACAGATGTCATGCAATTAAGATTAAAAAACCCCAACTAGCAGTATTTAACCTACTATGTGGCTCATGCCCTTTGCAGTTTACGTTGAGTGAGTGAGTAAAGGATCAGGACTATTTCTAGGATCAGCTCCAAAATAATAATAAATCTATCAGTCAAAGAGTCCTGTGCATGGTCCTAAGTCCAGAACCATGTTGGTTCTTGCTCCACTGTTGCCTTGCAGTGGTGCACGCAGCCCTTTCCCTAGTTAGCTACACTGAATTCATCAGGAGATGTCATAAATGATATACCATGTTTAAATATTTAGAAAGTGCAGGAAAGACAAATGAACTCTCAAAATCTGTGTTCATTTCCCAAGGTAATCTGGGAGGTGCCTTAAAAGCTACCCAGACCTTGGGTCTGAAATGGGCCAGGGGAAGGGTGCTGTGTGAACACTCTCACCAATGGGAACTCTGAAGTAAAAGTGCTGTGCTCTTTTCACCAGAAATTCCACTGGAAAGCAAAAAGTTGCCTCTGGTAAATCCAAACTGGCATGCTGCGAGACAAGAATTAATTTCTACAGACTGGTGTGTTTTTATGGATGTCTGTTTTGTTGGAAAATTTATGACCAGCAATCCTTTAACCTGTTTGGAAGAGATGCA
Source organism: Actenoides lindsayi (assembly GCA_025331215.1). NCBI lineage: Eukaryota > Metazoa > Chordata > Aves > Coraciiformes > Alcedinidae > Actenoides > Actenoides lindsayi. Next base: position 127,741 of record WTSP01024127.1, on the reverse strand, counting down.
AGGGCACTAACCCTGCAGGGCACTCAGGGGGAAATACATCATCAAAAGCACATGCCATCCCTGTAGCTGGGGTTTAATATTGTACAGACGGACCTGACAGCGTCTAAGAGCAGGTAATCCATGCTGATGAAATGTTTGGAAATCCTTCTAATTACAGATGTTTTTGACAGCAACGTGCTTATAGCTGGATTCTTCACTAGAAATAAAACTGGGGTAGTAAGCAGCTGATCACTTTGCAAATCACCATCTTTTGTCATGTAGGTTGGGTATGTTACTTAATAATGGGGTAGGTGACTCATGCCTTACTTTTTGCTTTCAGAACAGGTACTGAAGTTTGAGTCAGAACGTCCCCAGCGGGACTGTGATAAAGTACCTCATTTCTGAACACTTCACAGGCTAAACCCAGGCCCAGTGCTTGTGAGTCTTTTAAGGATGCAGCCTCCTAAAGGAAAATGCCATGATAAAAGACTTGTTTCTGCTGGCTTATTTTATATCCATCCTTTTGTTGGCCTTTTGAAAAGCAGTATTATGCCAGAACTTAATTGCAGTGCTGTTAATTGCATTCAGAGCCATAAACACTAAGTTAATATATTGCATATGCTTGTGTGCATATAAGTGTCAATCACAGACTACTTAGCTACCTTTTTAGACATTAATGTTTTTTAGGAAAGAAACCCTCAGCAATATGAAGTCATTCAAGCTACAGAGAGATATAAGCCCATTCAGAGAGCTTACTTCCCCCACTGCAAACAAATTAATATTGGCATGGAAAAATTTAACATATCAGTCAATGATAGCTCATCTCTGGGTAAGATTCAGATATATACATACCTGTGAAAATTAATGAGGAATATGTCGTATGGGTTAGCAGTAATATCTTAAGAATGCTGACAGAAATAATTTCACAGAAAAGATGTGCTGAGCTACTCCAAATCATGGCCAGATCTAAATATAGCATTGGTAGATGTTTGCTTCTCCTGCAGTTTTTACTTCTGTCATCTTTGTAAGGTGTTAGTGTCATTCATTCAATGTGCTCATCTGATCACTGTATTTTCAAATGTAACAGCAGCTCTGTACATCTCACTGCACATACCCGCTGGAGTTTCTAGGGAGCTGCTGTTCTGATCCCAGGTACCAAACTGTGCATAGGGCAAAGGGAAATTTGCTTCACCCTGTAGGCATTGTAGTACTTTAAAAATCCATTTTCATTAGGCGTGAAGCAGAGTGGAGTAGATCAACGTTTTCTGTCAGAATTGTCTTTTACTGGGAAAGTAGTTTACTAATTAAATGAAACTTTTTTTTTTTTCCCTGAGAAGTGTCTGCTTTCTGCCTAAATCAAGGTGTTGGGTTTATTGTTTTTTTGTTTGGTTGGGTTTTTTTAATCTAGAATTGAAATATGAAACATGAAACATTGAAAATGAAAACTTTTACTCCAAAACCTGGAATATTCTTATTTAGGAGTTCTTCCCTTTGGAACAGCAGAAGCACCAGTTTAGGACTGTCTGTTACTACCTCCTGCTATGTTGGTCCAGGTTTGTATCCAGAGGCTGCTGCTGCTCTTGTCAGCAGCCGCCTGCCTCCATGCTGGCCTCTGGCTGCCTGCCAGGCTGCCCTCCTGGATTCCCTATAACCAGTGCCCTTCCTCACAGGGCTTTGCTAACAGTTCCCTTCTTTTTTTGACCAGAAAGGGGCCAGGTGTGTACTGGTCTCTCTGCTCAATTGTCACCTTCCAGCAATGCCTTTTTTAGCGAGATGCCTTCTAAATTATACAGTATCCACAGTTTTAAGTACTTGTGTGCGTAGAGCTCATGAGCATTATGCATCTGGCTTTTCTCAAAACAAAATGTTGCTTCCTGAGATGGAATTAAATACATTGTACTTCAAGTAATTTGTCAGAGAATTTCTATTTTTCATGCAAAGGAGAAATGCATTTTAACAGTCTTCTTAATCTATTCAGGTCATTCCCATGAAAAGATGGAGCCAAATCAATACTTCAAAAACTTGCCCTCAAATATCTCAAACATTCTCAAATATTTTTTCATAACTAGTTTTGATCATTTTCCTGGCACATTTAAGATCATTCAAATTTTGTCTGGGAAGTGAATTTTAGAAGTTAAAACTAAGAAACAAGATTTGGTATTTGTGCATGCACATATTCTTACTATAAATCCTTACATTTGTCTAATATGTGAAAAGAAATACAGAAATGAGGCCAAAATACATCCAGATATTAATTCCTTATTATTCAGGGGAATTCATACTACAGAAGCTGATCTAGAACATGTAGTGAGTTTGGTAAAATATATATGTAAAGTGGACATAAATAGGAGAGAGAGAAATGGTTTTCTTAGATTCATCATAACAAACTATATTTCTTTACCTGCCTATATCAGTTGTAAGTCAAAATCAAAGCTATTAAGGCATCTTCAAGGCAACCACTTGCTAAGTATTTATGTTGTCTGTATGGTCAGACAGGCCTGGGCTTTAGAAAAATAGCAATCACTCTTGCAATCATAAAGATGTCCATAGGCACGAGATGGCCACAGGCAAGGATCAATTAAACTACTCGAAAAATTAATTGATCCATGTTTCAAGGTGTATTTCTGCGATGTAGGTTAGGAGAGCATCAGAGGTGCAAGCAGCTGATGGGAGCCCGTCACGGTGCTCTGTCTGCAGCCCAAGCAGCAGCCTCCTGAGGCTGTAAACACCACAGCAAAGGGATGGTGCAAAATGCACCCGGTGTGTCAAGGCCAGAAGGCACACTCAGGCTTTGAGCACACTAGCCCTCACGTCCCTTGCAAAATATCCCCAAGCAAAAGCCAGCCATGCTGGGGCAGCGCCAGAGTACCAGCACAGCAGTGCTGCAGCTCTAAATGTGGGAATAATTTAGCATATAGATGAGATAATTTTCTTGAAGCAGTATGGCGATGCCAAGAAAGCTGCTGCTTTTTGGAGAGAGCTGAGGGCTTTTTTCTCTTCTGAAAGTCCCACGGTATTTAGGTGCAGGAAGTTACGGTGCTTGGAGGAAGGGGATTTGACAATCATTATCAATTACGCTTCGTTCTGTGAGCAATTTCAGGAGCACAATAGGGGTCAGAGAAGAGGACAAGTCTTGTTCGATGGTACGTTTAGTACGGTGTTGCAGAAATACTTTCCTCTTTCCCTTCCCTCCCCTCAGTTAAAACAAAACTGCCTCATTAAAACTCAGTAAAAGACACTGAATTTTTTATGCACCCATAGATTTACCATCGCTTTCTGGCTTCCTAGTGAGAGCTCAGACAAACTGTAATGATTCAAATCTGTCTTTTATGTAATTCTATTTTGTTCAGTTAAATTAGAACAGGGGGGAATTAGCCCCTATGATATTTTTTTTCCAAAGCTGGTTGAAAGTGTTGTAGATGTGGAAAATGAGGTTTTAAATGGAAGGGGACTGACTCATATTAATTTAAAGCCGAAACTAAAGATATAATTGCACATACTATAACTTTTGTTATAATGATGAGTTAGTCATAAGTGATTACATAAATTTTAGATTTCAAATGTTTTTTTTTAAAATGTGTTTAGGGTTAAACCCTATCCTGGCTGGAAAATGCAGAGGCTTCCTGCCTCTTTGGCAGACAGGCTGCTGCTGGCCAGACTAAAATTTATTTGGGTGGGCTCTGGGATTTGCTGAGGAAACATTTTGTTGTTTACACCAGTCTGCTCACTTATCCAGCCAGTGTTGCTTTTTGGCCAATATGGCATTTATTCCTTAGTCTTTAAAGTTTTTTGGGCTTTGCCTTCTGATTTGCCCTCTGAAAGCCAAAAAGCTTTCCCTGTTATTTCCCCCTCCCCTCTTCCTTTTGACCAAAGCTTATCTAATAGTATTTTTTAAAAGTAATTCCTAATGCAGAATAGCAATATTCACAGTAAATACCTTTTGCTGTGTGAACTGCAAAAGAGAGGCACAGTTCTGTGGAGATTCAGTTCCTTACCCAATTAGGCTTACTGGATTGATTCGAATTGCAGTGGTAGGCTTAATTAGCACTAGCTGAGGAATAAAATGTTATGAAGCCTATATTCCAAATGCCTTGGCAAAAGCAGATATGTGGGTAAACCATCATATGGGGATGAATCACGCAGATGGCTGGCAAAACCATAGCAGTGCTACATGCTAGTATTTATTTTGAAATGTTATATACGTTAGAGTCTCATTTCACCTTAACACAAGTCTCGCCAATACTGATGAACAAAGCCTATTTTCAAATTTAGTGGGTTTTTTGAATACTTACACCTAGATCTTACCAAATTCCAAGCTCTTAAAATAAGCCAACAAAGCTATATCTCTCTCCAACCCCAAGCCTGATGTTTTTTATGTACCGGTGAAATATTTTTTTAGAAGCAGAGCTTAGATTTGAAATGTCTCAGTAGAGGGGCAGTTTCTTTTATGGTCTTTACAAAGCTTAGTGTAACAGCAGCTCTGATATTTTCTTAGGTTTTACTCATATTATTAGAAGTATTTCAGTACTCTTTACTAAGTTATCCTGTCTTCAGTCTTGGCTCTTCTTGTTTGTGGCAGATACCTCAGGGAACAAAACAACTAAAAACGTTTCAGTAACTTAGAAGGGTATGTTCCCATCATTTGGCATTCAGACCTTCCACTGACATAAAAAGAAATTTTGCTTTCAGAGAGATGTCAGTGTGACAGCTCTTACAAAATCAAACCAATAGGATGCTGCTGGTGCGTGATTTTTTTTCTGTAAGAAAGATTTAGTACAAATAAGTGTGTCCTGCGTGAAATCACATTGTTTAGCTGGGTGTTAGGATGAGGACTCACTAGTTTTTCTAGTGAGGGACATTATGGCTCCACATGTATCCTATCTCCTTCTGAAAAGGGTCTGCTTCCTTCTGTGATAGCATGATGAGTGTGTTCAAGCTCCTGGCCCAGAGTGATGCTGAGCTGATGTTACTCGCTGGCACCTGCGCTCGCGAGGGCATCTGGAACCTTGGGCTGCCTTTGCTCTCTTTTTCAGCCTTTTCTTGATTCTGGGGCAAATAATGAGGCTCCTCTACTCTTGTGTTTCTGCAATTTGTTTTCAGGAGATGGGATAGAAGCAGTGACATCCTGGGTGTGATGGAAATACCCTTAGTTTGACTGGGTGGGGAAGCTCCTTGCAGCTAATGAGTTCCAATAATGTGCATTACCAATAATGTGCATTACCCTGAGCTCTGATAGGGATGCTGTTACACAGTTGAACAGTAAATAGATACATATGTTCATCTCAGACATTTCTGTTTTCTGCTGCAATTTGTTATACACTAAATCGATTTTTCTTGCTTCTTTTTCTTGCAAATTCTCTCATTAAATTAAATAGTCTGAGAGGAATAGCCATTAAATGTTCATTCCTTATTAATTAAGTGGTTTAAAATCTAGGTCTTTGAACACTTCCCTAATTAATTGTGTAAAGCTGGATACAAAGTTAACAGGGAATGAAAGACTATTACTTTAGGGAAGTGCTTTACAATAAACTAGCAACCTATCTACCAAGAAGTGCAGAAACTGTAAGACATTAGTGTTCTTACAGGCTAGAGCTGAAGCCTCTTTCAAACAGCAGCTTGGATGGGAGTGACACCTCTCACGGTTATACCCTGATTATAAACCTGTATGATACCAAGTGGGCTCCAAGTTATTTAATGCTGATAACATCTGTGTCCACCACCCAACTCATGTGTCCTGTCTTGCCCTGTTCCGCCTTCAGCCTCCTCTTCTTCCCCTCTTCTTCTCCAACATTTTCAACAGCTCTTTTTAAAAAAGTGAAAAAAGTCCCTCTTGGGCATTTTGGGTTCTGCTTCTCATGCAGCCAAATATTTGGTCTGCCCTCTCTCTTGCACCTTCTTGGTTGTGGATGTTGCATTTGACTGGGGATTTTCTATGATGAATCCCTTTCATTGCCAGTGTATTCAGCTATTCTATTTCACACCTTTTAAGAAACTTTAATACTTGACATTTTGGAGTTTTTAAATCTATGTTACTCTGCTGATTGATTTACATAATCCAGCAGTTCCCAATATTATTGACTACCTCACTAGTTTTTAATGTTACTATGAATTTTATTAATGATCACTTACATGTCCTTCTAAATGCAATATACAGCAGCACTGAACTAAGACAGATACTTACATTTAAATTTATGCTTTAAGATCTCTCAGTTCTATAATTTTAATCCATTTAGCACGAACTTGGTTGTGTAGTGTCATGGTGCTCTTTTCAGTTAGAGCATTTTCTGGAAGCAAATCAAATGAGATAAAGAATTTTATTCCATCAGCACAACTACTTTTACAGCCAAGTTTGTACTTTAATGGTAAGACAACTTGAATTTTGTTTGAGAAGGCCTATTTTCCACACAGCCGTGTACACTGTAAATAACTACACCTAAATCCTAATTCTTTACTGATTGCCTGCCACTCGATATTTTTTGATACTGAGGTGTTAGCTCTTTCCCAGAGCCATGGAGCTCCTTGTGTTTCACAGGCTACTATGATTCAGCATGGAAAGCACACAAACTCTGCCTCTTAAAGATCCCAGTGCACAGGAGAACGTTCACAACCTCCCAGTCTAAGCACAGCATGCCGTGGTGCACGTGTTTGCCAGGTGGCTTTGCAACTATGCTTCTCCCTAGGCACCACCCAGCATTGGGCAGTGAATGCACACAGCCACTGAGGCAAAGCAGGCTGCAGTTACATCGCTGTGTGAAAGGCTCAGATCTGTGTCAGATGTACATGAAGGAAATTTTTTTAACCCTGTTTTGCTGGGGTGAGAACTTATATGGATTTGCTGTTCTGAAATGGGGCGAGGACAAACTGGTGCTTCTGAATGGTGAAGAATTCTGCTCCTTTTAAACAAACTTTTCTCTTAAGAAAACCAAATAGAGCAAAGTTGTGTCTAAGATCAAGGATCGCCTTTGGGCATTTCTCCTTCCTTGCTTCTTAATGCTTTACTATCCCAAGACTGCAAAAGACACTTCCTTCAAGACTATGCCTGGCATATGTTGGAAGTTTCTGTAACTAGAAATAAAACTACAGGACATAAAATGTCTCATGACAGAACAAAGTAATCTATCAGTTCATAAAATTGGTTTTATTATTTGGTCACCTGCAACAGCAAGGGACTGGACTGAATACCCCAGAATATTTTTCCAGTCCAGTGTACTATGGTTAGAAACATAGGAAGCAGCAAATATGTACTCCCATATCACGTCTCTGCAATGATTCTTTGTTAGACTTCAGTGCAAGACCTATTGTGCTGATAGTCAAAACCTTTGCTGTTTCCAGACTAACTTCTCACAGCTACACTCCACGAGAGCAGTGGAACCACAGATGAAGACTTGTGGGACCACTAGGGTCATCTAATACAGTCCCTTGCAGTTACAAGCTGCATGTTATAAATCATTTACATACATATATGAACACAGAAAATAAAACAGAACTATGGAATTAATTCCTGTCTGCTGTAAAGACAATGACAGAACCTGTTTTATCCAGAATTTACTACATAATCTTACTCCTTCAGTTCAATTTTTTTTTTTGCCCTTGCCTCTACTCACTTTCACAAATCCAGTTTTGAAGTCTGATCTGTCTTAGACACTCCAGAGAGAATGGGATAGAAAGAGACAACGTTACTAATGACACCCAGGTAATACATTTGCAGATCCATGCTACTCCCTTGGCAGTTATACATCAAGAAACGGGGATGAATGAAACAGATTAGCACAGGGTGAGATTCCCAGGTGGTATAAACTGGCGTAGTTTCTTTGGGCAGCTTTTTTACTAAATGAAATTGTTTTTCACCTCTTGAAGATGTGAACCACAAATTGAAGCAGAATGAAGACTGAAAAAGAAATAAACCCCATATATTTGCTGGTTTAGTTTTGGAGTTTAGCCTAAACCAGTCTCATTATGATGTCCATTATTTATTCACCATTTTTTCTTTGGCATTTGTCTCTTAACAGACAACACTGAATACTTGAGATTTCTAAGACTCTCTAATTAAAGAAAGATGTTCATTCTGTTGCCTCTTTGCTCCCTAAAAACGTAATAAGGAAAAAAAATCCAGTGTGAGGGTACAATCAACCATCTCCAGCATTGCATTATGAAAACTGCTTGAAAAATACCCTTGTCTCAAGTGTTGTTAGGGGACCATCTGTCAGTCCAGGGATCATGAGGAACGACAAAAAAATTCAGATGTGCTTCAGATGAGCATCTCCCGAAGCTGGGTATTTCTTGGGTATGATGGACAGTGTTGTATCAAGTCCTTTCCCTTCTTAATTTCTCAAAATCATCAACTGAAATTATGCAAGGTTCATAAGATGCCTGTCAATGCCTAAACTATTCCTAAATTTGGGACAGAGGTTTGTAATAGATTTGGTTCATACTGCTAGCAGGATAATAGGCATATGTAAAGTTCTGAACTGCAGAGACTGCTTCTCTCTCTGTACTTTCATAGCAAACTCCTGTCCTCCTGCTGAGAGATGCTGCAGTTGTCACCCAGGAGTGAAACAGAAATGTGATGCCATATGGGTAGCAAAAATGGGAAAGTTTCCCCTGATGTTATTTTATTTTAAAAACCAAAGCAAAACAAACACCCCCCTCCCCAAAATCACAGCTTTTTTCTTTCTTTCTAAGCCGGTAACACTTCTGATGACGAGCAGCGAGACCAGTCCTTTTCACTGATCAGATTGACTGCAGACGCATTAGCCATGCAGATCAGATGCTGCAGTCCTGTTGTATGTGCTGTCCTCATTCAATCCATTAAAACTCCTGCATTTCACTGACATGCCCATGTACATGTTTTGGTAGGGAGATATGTTACAGAGGGCTGAGCAAGGGAAAAGAGTAACTTTCCTTCCCTTGAGACTGAAGCATCCTGTGGCGTTAAGGTGTTTTGATTCAATTTCCCAATTTTAAAATGTCATAATAACATATAACTGTCCCTTAACATGCTGGGGTTTAAAGTGGTCTCTTTGGATCTGAAGACTGCCAGGGAGCTTTGTTGTTGCTAATGTCTGTAGCGCACATTGCAAAAGAGATTCTGTGTTCCACGAATTTGCCTTTTGGGGATCCTACAAAGTGAACAGCTAAAGCTTTCAAGCTTTGTGTGTCTGCACTTAGCAGAGACAAAAGCCAATACAATATGCTGTTTTCTAATACAGAAAGGGCCAGTAGCCCTTTCCCATGTGAAATTTGCCTTGAAAATGGATTACCAGTTAATTTCTAGAAATGCATATCTTTTCAGTTCACCAAGATTCCTTTCACCCAGTGCCCCAGGGGTGCAGTTTGAGGACTAGGGAACCAGCAGCTATTTCACAGCTATGTTTAAAGACCAGTTTCTATCACCATGGCCTGGTGCTATTGACAGTGTTGGGACTCCAGCAAGCACCTGTAGACTGTCTGCTTTGATTTGCTGAGCAGTTGGTAGGTAAATGATGATATTTCAGAGCTAGAACAAAAGAAACAAGGCTCTGCCTGTACGACAGCATTTAACCAGAGGCTGGATGGATCAGAAATAAATTTGATAAAGTAAAAAGTGAAGCATACACAGAAATTGTGACTTCCTTTCTCTCCAGAAGGATGTGTTAATCCTGGTAGTGCTTCAGATGAGAACCTCCCAAAGCTGGGTATTTCTTGGGTATGATGGGCAGCGTTGTATCAAGTCCTTTCCCTTCTTAATTTCTCAAAATCATCAACTGAAATTAAAGAAAGGTTCATAAGATGCCTGTCAATGCCTGGACTATTCCTAAATTTGGGACAGAGGTTTGTAATAGATTTGGTTCATACTGCTAGCAGGATAATGGTCATATGTAAAGTTTTGGAATGCAAAGATCCACACTGTTTAGAGAATCCCTCAATTCCCAAGTAGTTCCTTGGCGTTATTGTTTTCCTATCAGCCACATCTGTATTGTGTGTAAATTGCATTGGGATCCTTGGGGTGAAAGGCTTTAGATAAGTGTAAATTACTGTGTTGCCTCTAATTATTTTGAAGTGGTGATTGCTGGCCCATGCTTTTTATTTGTATTGCAGGGGGTTATGATTCTAGTGTAGAGATATGGCAGCTTCAGAACTGGAGAAGAAATACATTCTGAGACTTTGATTTATGTTTTTCTATTCTACTCTTTGAACAGAAGTAGGAGGGCAAGAAGGAGAGCATGAACATTTAGTGAACGTGCTCCTGCAGTGTAATTCATCTTTAAGTCTGAAACAGCAGGTTTATAAACTTGGTTAAGCAAGCTCCAATTTCTCTGTTCTTTTTCTTTCACCTGCTGGAAGCACTGTTGACAAGTCATGCACTTTAATAAAAACTTATTTTCAAAATGATTTGGAAAATATACTGAAATCAAAATAATTGCTGGATTATGTGTTTGGAGCTAGTGTCCTTTCATTGTGTGTGCAGGGTGGCTATGTTACATTTGTCTCAGAAGGTATAAGTAAATGTAAACAGAGCTTGCCTGCAGGTACTGTAGCTGTCAGTGATGCCTGCATTTGAGGCCTTCAGCATCCCAATAAGCGTAAGTTGTACTATTTTACGTAAGCTGAGAGCAGGGTAATACAATTTCAGGATTTACTTATTAGAAAATTGCACAATTGCTGTAACTGTTCACAAGACTCTGTTCTTGATAAATTCCTTTCAATATTGTGAGTCACACAAGTCTTCAATAGCTCTCTGGGATTTACTGAAAGGCTCACAGCCCAACAGAAACCAGAAACTGTTCTAATCTCATACCTTCTTCCTTGGTTAGTTTAAGCATTTCAATTTTCAATGTAATTTCCACTGAAACAGTCCTTGGCTCATTGCAAAGTACAGGAGTGGATGATCCACACTGTTTTTCCCCACATAGTGTTCTACTTTTCTATAGATGGAATATAAACAAATGTTAAAGTATAAGGAAATCATTTCTACACATGTTTAAGTGATACTGGAATGAGCAGCTGGCAGTAATGTTGCATCTCATTAATAAGGTTGTATTTCCTAACTAGTTGGACACAATACTAGATGTCAGTAAAACTCACTGACGTCTGTGTGTGAAGGCACATTGGTACAGGGCAATGTGATGAAAGCATCTCATAACAATCAAAACAAAGTAAAAATGTTCACAATGATTTTAGGCAGCCAAAATTTTCACAGCTTGTCAGCTGAAGTGCAGCAGCAATCATGGTGGCTGAGCAGCGTGATCTTATGACTGACACACTTCTAATTGAAAAGAGAAATAAGGGGGATTTCAGATGTTTTCTTATTGAAAAGGCATCACAAATCTGAAGAGACTGAGAAATGCTACACATGGAAGAAGAGGACTATCTTCCAGGAACATCCTAAACAGCAGCATTTACGGCTGTAAGCAACAGCTGTGAAAGGTATAGCATGGGCAAGTTAGGTCCTGGACTGCAACCCCACTATCATCTTCATAACCCTATGGTAGGGATTATATATAAAATGTAAGGTTTATTGCCTCTTTCATTACTGGTGCTTTGGCCAAATTCCTCCTTCAAAATCCTGTATTCTGTCTTCTCCCACCTTCATTTAAGTTGTTTAAGCTTATTCCCCACTAGTGCTTTCCTTATATCATCTCGCATTTTCACTGAAGCAACAATGAGAGATTGTGCAGAATCCTTAGCTGACCAGGTAGCTTCACTCTCAGCTACCAACACTGCCAAAACCACTGCTAGCCACTTGCATGAGGCTGCTGCTGTTCTCAGGTTGCCCTCTCTTGCCCCAGACATGGGGAGACAAAGCAGTGTCTTCCTAACAGCCAGCTTAGATGTCTGAGCTGCAGTCCTCCTAACAAGGTTGTTTGCTATTGCATCTTTCATCCCATTTAATTAGAATGATGGCTTTTGCCATGACAAAGAAACATGTATACAAACTATGCCCAGACAATAAATTAATACTGTGAGAAACAAATAAGCCAGAAGATTAATCACCCATCTGCTCTTTCCTACATGTGGCAGTGAGTTAGAGCCTTCTTCAGCATCTTGGGAGTCTTGTAGTAAACATGCTTAAAGTGGGGAGACAGGAATACATGTTTCGTAGGGAAAAGAAACTTTGGGTTGTATGAGGGGTTAAAAAAAGCATCTTTTCATAACTAATGACAACTGCTCCTTGAGCAAACTGCTCTGCAGTGTTTCAGGAAAAGTACTCATTAGATTGTAAATAATCTTTCATCTGTAACAAACCCACCATATTACGTGCTATTAGATTTACACTGAGTGAAGGAAGGGAAAGGTTTGGTCTGTTATTCAATAACAAGGAAGTACAATGTTGGGTATAATTATGTTTTTAGTATTACTCTTCTGAAGTTGTGGGGTTTTTTTGCTATGCCCACAGGTGACAACATGCCTCTGAAATTTTGCTTAGGTTTGTATTAACCCAGATAGATGAAGGAAAAGAGTCTACAGTAGCCAATTTGCCTTTTTTTTTTCCTTTTTTTTTTTTCCTGCTTTCATTGAACTTTTCTCTTTCGTTTAATCTGGAACACATCTTTCTTTCCTGCAGCCTCTGATATCTAAAATAAAAAGCCCTATCCCCCACTTCAGTCTCCATAGCTACAAAATATTAATTAAAACTTCAAACCCTTTAAATATGTGAACTTTCCTTTTTTTTTTTTTTTTTTTTTTTTTAAATTCTGGCTGATTTCAAGATGCTACCACTACATACAAACAACTTGGGGGTAAATTTCTCAGACCAACACAATGGATCAGAATGAATTTTGCTTACATGTGATGTTTAGTGCAGATATCCCAGATGCAGAAATAATCACAAGGTAAATTCTTCACGTTGAGGGGACAAAGAATTTGATCAGATCGAGTTCTGTCACAATAAGTTTGGCAAAGCCTTGACAAGTTTGCAGGGCTCTGTATTAGGTACATAAATACTTGGAAAGCTGGAGTGACTCTCAGGGTGGGAATTTGTATAATGTTTCAGAAGTTTTGCGACTAGGTAGGGTCTGATCTTTAAAAAGGGAAGTTGCTTCTAAGTGGCCTGAAAATAAAGGAGAGGATCTTGCCTAGACAAAGTACCCTTGGTCTTGTCTGACATTTAATTCAAGCTTCTGTCCTAATCTCAGAGCTTCAGTAAAGCACCTCTGGACTGTGAAGTTTTGGATATGGTCTCAACCCGCATATATGATGTTCAGGCCTATCTTCAGTGAGCAAAAATGTCCCCGGAGGATTAGGACTGTGATGTTCTTGAAGACTAAGTGTTCTGCACAGGGTTCAGTGTTTTCCATGGCAAGCAAGATTTTAAGGCTTAAAGAAGCATAAGCTTGTACAGAAAGACACTTCACACTACTTTTGGCATGTCTCCAGTATTTTGTGACGGCTCCTGAGTGCTGTGCAATGAGACTGGGAACGCGGCTAGGCTCATAGGCAGGGAGATGGTTAGCTGTGTTCTTTTAAGTCCTCACGTGTGCAAAAACATTACTCATCCTACAGCTCTTGTGTGTAGAAATATTGAATCCTGTTAGCAGTGTGAGTAATAGTTATGCATGGAAGTAAACGTACTTGTCAAATAAGTCAGGTTCACCTTTTTCTTTTTGTAATGCAATAGCTCCTGCAGATAGAAGGCTAAATGAATGCAGTAAGATGGAGCATAGTGCTCCTGGGGTCTACTATAGATTTCATGTGAGATCAAAGAAAACGGGTTTGTTCTTCTTTCCTGAAGTTCCTCACGTGTAAAGTATGTGTATCTGTTTTGGGTTTTGGTGGTTGTTTTCCCCCCCCCTACATTTTTGTGCATTTTCTGGCTAGTTTGTAAGTGCTATGTGACTGGTACATTTACTGTGAGCAGAGTATCACTTTGGTCCCTGGTGTTTAGGGAATGACCACAATGTAAACACTTGCTCTTTTCTCATTCCCTGTTTGAGTCTGGTAACAGGAACTCACAAAGCAGGCTGAAGGGATCCTAAAGTTAGTCTTCTGTCACTGCTTGTGATTCATCAGAACTCAGCAGACCAGAGACACTCTCTAAGAGGTGCACTGCGAAGTACTGCTCATGTCACCTACTGCCTGTGCGGGTTTTTGCAGTCGACATGTTCAGTTCATTCAGGCACAGACCATTTTCTCTTGCCTCTTCTTACAGTTTTTTAGCTCAAAACCTGCTTGCTTCCCTTCTCTGGTAGCAAGGCAGTTGTATGCAGGCTGTTTTTCACTTCCATCACTTCTCACAACATATTCCCCCTACAGTCAGTAATCTGTAGACAATACTGATCCTGGTTTTGCGACATCCTATGTTTGCAGGGAAAAGCTATTCAAAATAATTCATTATTATTGTAACAGGGAGGATTTTTTTCATCTTCTGGCAGTAATTTAATACTATTCACGTTCATTTTTACAGAAAACTAACTGAAGGAATCATTATGCCTGTACCAGAATATTTTAGTACACCTTTTATTTCTAAAAAGAAGTACAAATATTTAATCTAAACGTTTTCTACTCAAATAAAGGTGGTGAATAAGAACAGAGATTAATCATAACAAATGTATCCATATACTTCTGTGGATATTGGTTTGTACAAATGAGGAAGCTCTATACTTTTTTCTTCATCAGTTCCACATATTGGGCTGAATAGTCTAAGTTTTGAACATGTCTTTCAGGAATGGTGTGAATTCTCCTTGGTTTTGTCCAAAACATCAATCACTGAACCACACTGGGCTGTTTAGAAAACACCCCTCAAAATCTGAAGACAGTAAGCTGTGAGAGAATTTTGGGGTGGTAAAAGGAGTGGAAATACATACAGTGAGTAAGACAACACCTTTCAGGGATAACACAGTGCTTTCCCAATGGGAGAACTGTCCACTTTGAGGAATCCCTCATGCCAGTAAGGAAACATTGACATTGTGGGTTAACAGAGCAGCAGCAGTTCAGCCACTGCAGCCGGACTGAAGCCCACCATCCTGGTGATACACTGAGTCTGTCCAAAGTTAAGTTTTATTTGAGGGAATTCTCCTTCATGTTCCCTCCATCAGCTGCAGCCAGACCATCAGCTGCAGGGGGTGTGGGGGTGTGCATGTATGCACATGGGTGTGTGCATACAGTCACATTGCTAGCCTCCAAAACAGCTTTTCCTGGGGTACCTTGAGCGGCTTGTGAGCTTGCTGGCCATGACCAGCAGCGTACAAGAGCTGCTGGTCTTTCCATTGACAGCTGTTTGGGGTAAGAGGAGAGAAACAGAGGATTTTTTCACAGATGACAGGAGGGAGGCTATGCCCTGTCTTTGATTCATGCAAGGCCAGCATCAACACGCAGCGTGGCTCCCTGTGCTTCATAATTCTGAGGAAGCCAGCAGCCTAGCAGTGATCCTGAGTCAGCCTCCCTTGCAGTATTAAAACTTCTTTGTCCATAAAGAGAGAAGTCTGTAATCTGATTATGAACCTGTGAGAATTAGAAATGGAGTTCCCTCATGTCAATAGCTACCAATGTAAGTGAGCACAGAATTAGGCCCTGGGTATGTAGAACGGCAGTAAATTTTATGAACTTGCATAAAACAGAAAAGAAAGCAAAGAGCTAACAAAAACCATGTTGTCATGAAGTATATATAATTACCAATATATACTTAATTTTTGTATCTCTCAGAATGGTGATTATGCAATGTAATTCATGAAACGTGACTTTAAAAAATGAAGAAAGGGTTGTGAGTTGTGGGGATTCTTTTGAAGAACATAAGGCTGAGAAAGCAAGAGAATAAGCAAGAGATGGAAAATATGTGGCCAGGGAACTATATCGGGAGTTACTAACAGCAGGTTACTGCAGGGCTTGCATAGTGATCAGGAACCTTTGGGAAATGCTGCCTCCAGCAACAGACCTGGCTGCTCGCAGCCCCTCTCTGTGTTTGGACAGCAGGGCAAGCATTGGGTCAGGCAAGGTTTTCTATCAGAAACAGGGATTTTCTTTTCACTTAAACTTTAAACTTTTTGGAGAGCTTAATCAATTTTTCTCGCTGATGATGTTGATTTCTTGCTCATTTTAAATATTTCAGGATGGAGGTTTGTTCAGTGCACTGAGGGGCCACTCTGATACCAGCAGGTACCACCTGCTCTATTGCAATACGTAGCAGAGGCATCTGCTCACAGCTCTAATATTCCCCAGCATATTTTGGTAATCACTCAGTTATTTAATTGCACCCTAAGGGCACTGAAATTTTTGAACACCTCCTTGCAGGGCTACTGTGGATACTCACATTAGCAGTCAATATCCAGGGTGAACTGCAGTTTGCTATGCAGCCAGTTCCCCGAGAAGATTACACACGGCGGAGGATTAATGGCTGCATCGAGGGACCGGAGGGATGGCAGTGAATGACATGACTGGAGAAGTAAGCAGCAGAGTGGTGCTCTGCAGGATTCCAGTCGGCATGTTGTGGAATCCCACTCTATTGATCTAATTTGTTTCTGAGGTGCTTTATAATGACAAACGATGCACTTACAGAGTCATTACAACTCTTGATCACCCTTGTTAGGTTCATACTCTAATTAGGTTTCACCTTGTGAGAGCAGGAGGTTAATCGGCAAAATATATACTTTCTAGGAATGGATATATTAACATTTTTTTGAAGTCCATTTAAAAACAATGCCAGCAAATTATTGATCTTATCTCTGTCTTTGGCAGCTTTTTTACCCAAACTGTTTTTTTCCTTGAGATTTCTGTGTTAGCTTAGTGCTGGTCTGGGGGTTTGCATGGGAGGTCAGCCACTGTAAAGCATAAAATTAAGCATAAAACCTTCATTCAGTGTTCTTATAGGAGCTTATAAAAATCCACGTATACTTAGTGCAACTAAAAAATATAGTAAATTCATTCTGTTGGTTTAAAGTCGTTCCCATCTGAGACGGTTAAACACAAATATATTTCAAGATGAAGAAGAAGAATGTATTTGAATCTTCCAGGTTGCCTCTGCTTGCTTGAGCTCCTGGTGCCAATAACTTGAAGCCATCCTTTTCTTTTCAGAACAAACGTTTGGGCACAAAGTACACAAATCACCAAAGAGTACGGTGAAAGTTAGTTAGCTTGCTTCCCAAACAGCTCTTTAGTTGTTCTCTCCTCTGTAACAACCAAAGAACATTCAAGTCAAATTGTGTTTCATTTTTTCCCCGTTTGTATCCATTAAGTTTTATTACTGCCTGCATACAAGGGAGGGAGGTGAAAGAGCGTTGCTATGCCCCTTATATGTTTGCTAAATGTGTTTTTTATTGCTCAAAATCCAATAAATCCAATAAGGTGAAAGAGGCTAATGCGAGCGAGTCCCGCAGGCTAGAGGCCAGCCCAGATGCCTCACTGGAGTGCCTGGAGGTGGCCATGTCTGGGCGGGGAGGGACACTCTTGCTGTGCCTTTGTGTTTGGCTTCCATTGTAAATGACATTTTTTTGAGTATCACTGAAGTAAACACTGTCTGACTGCTCCCTTCTCTCTGGAGGGGATGTTTGTACCCAGGGCCAGTTCCCGTATAGGGATTCCTTGGCAGCTTTCTGCAAACTGAGCAGAAGACCAGTCTTTTCCTCACCAGCTCAACGGCTTTCACCATCCGTTTGCAGCAGTACCTGCTTCTGAGTCTTGAGTTAAGATGCGCAAAATGAATTTTGACTTTGAAGGTATCAGATTTAAGATGATTTAAAGCAGATTTCCTCCCAGGAAATTCAAATCTTCTGAAAATGAACCCCACTTAAAAGAGCTCAGGTGGACAGCTGATGTCACAATGAGATTTACAAGCACAGCTCAAGGTCTCCGTAGTCCTCCTGGAGTACATGTTGAGATGTGAGCACAGCAAGGTCCCGGCCTTCTCCCTTTGCCTGCCTCCCCTTGCAGAGTGAGATGCAGCTTCCACTCGCACCTCCAGGCCTGAACACAGATGCCTCTGGGCAGGTGTTTGGAGGAGAGGAGTGCCTGCCTGGCATTTCTTCATACTGCTCTAAGCACAGCTTCAAGCCTTTGTCAAAACTCTTTTGTTGTTTTCTTGCTTCCCTACTTTTTGGACACATGCTTTGTACAGTTTCTTCAAATTACTTAAAAACAAATGGGGGCTCAGGAGGAAAACCAAGAGGCAGAACCAGAGAAGGAGCTCAACCCGGGGCCTGAATTTTTAAAAGCCATGTTATTTTTGAGCAATAGATTCCTGCGCTGGGAGTGTAGCTTTTGATATGGTATGAAATAGTGCTCAGTGGCCTCCTTCTTGAAAGAACAGGTGCTTCAGAGATGCCTAAAGCTGGAGTCCCCTGCAGTGAGAGACTCCAAATCAGCAGTTTCTTTGGGAGATTTGTGCCATGGCTTCTGGCTCTAGTCTGTCCTTTTTCTTTGCTTCCTTCTCAACTGCCTTTATCTGCCCTGGATGCAGCGTAACATACCCCTCAAAGACGCCTCAGGAATGCCTTGGTGTGTGGCACACTATGTCTTGTTTTATTGGGAGGTTTCTCCAAATTAAGACATCATTTAAGAATGTTTTGTATATATAAAAAATTGCATGCTCGTTATCAGCCTGAGGTACAACAACCTGCTCGCAGAGCTTACCAGCTCCCATCCCCAAATCCTTCGTCTTTGGTACCAGCTCTGGGCTGGATCTGTGGAAAGAGCATCTCATCTGTTTCTGGCAAGTCCTGCTCATGAGTCTGGAGGGTATAGTTTTTTAAAATGTGCCACAACCAAGCCCACAAAAAGTTATTTGAGTAAAAGTCTCATCAGAGGTGCACTACTTCAGATCTGTGGGGAAGCAGGGAGCTGTTGCGGTACTTAACAAGGCCCGGAGATTTCGGAAATCCCGTTTGCGCTGGCAGTGGACGTGAGGCTGATGCTAGCGCCTCGCACCTGTGTTACGTAACGGCGCCTGTAGCCCGGTACCGCAGCGGGCTGAGTCGCTTTAGAACCGGAGGAAGAGGCGGCAGGAGGGAAAGGGGACAAAATGCCGGGGAACAAGAAGGCAAAACCAGCCGGCATAAACTTTCTATTGCAATTTTAATAATTTCAGCTGAGAGCTCTGCGGAGTTCGGCTCTGAGAGAGGGGGCTGCTGTCGCTCAGCGTCTGCTGACCGGCCCCGGGGGGGAGGGCGGCGCTGATCGCTTGGGCGCGACCCGGTGCCGGTCCCGCCGGGCGGTGCGGGGCGGTGCCGGGCGGAGCAGGCGGGCGGCCCCCGCCGGGCGGAGCTGTCGCGGCGCCCCGGGGTACGGAGCCGCCGCAGCCGAAGCCGCCGCCGGAGCTCCCCGTGCCCGCCCGGCGCTGCTCTGGCCGAGCCGCCGGCAACATGAACCAGACGGCGACGGTGTCCCACCACGTCCAGTGCCAGTCCACCCGGGCAGTCAAGGTAGGGCCGGCGCCCGGGCACCGCCGGGCTCGGGCGGGGCGAGCGGCGGTGGCTGCGGGGCTCAGCCGGGCCGTGGGCGGGGGAGCGGAGCTGCTGCCGCCGCCGCCGCGCCCGCTCACCTGTCGGCGTGGCGGGGAGGGAGCGCGCCGGGCGCGGGGCAAGTTCGCGCAAGGTTCGGGCGGAACGCCGAAGTGGGCGCCGGGCTCGGGGAGCGGTAACTTTGCCCGCGGGTTTCACGGTGCGCTGCGGAGCTCCCGTGGGGCGGCTTGGCGGGAGCGGTTCCCCGCTGCGCCACCTCCGCATCCCTTCGCCGGTCTCTGCCGAAAGTTTCGCCCTGGAGAGGTGGCTGCTGGGCACGGAGTCGTTGCAGCCTCTCTCATCGTTACTCTGTAGTAACAGATTAGTTTAAAGGGTTAAAGAATGGTTGAAGAACGCAGTGTAAAATCGACTTGTTAGTCAAGGTTTTGCTGTTGCCCGGTCGGAACGATCCAGGAGGATACGCGGCTGTTTGCTGGTTTTCTTGTCCTCACGTGTGAGAGTAGTGTGTGGGTGCTGTGGCTAGGCAGGGAGGATGATGGTGGGGGAAGACCCCAGGGGAAGAGCAGGCTCTCTCCTTCACTGCCTTCTTCCCCAGGCTCCGACACGGCCCTGCCTTTGCATTGATTGAAAACTACTTTCTTGCCGAGTTACTGCTCTCTACAGCGATAAAATGAAATCCCTAAACAGATTTGTATTCACTAGGAAGTATCTCTGCAGAAACAAGGGAAGGTTTTCCTGAAATAAGATACCAATGCAATCAGTGACAGTATTTGATTATTGATTCTTAGTTCTAAAAAAAAAACCAACCCCACCACAAAATCAAGAAATTTTACATCAGCTATTTTGCTTCAGAAAATGCTGAGAGTCTGAAAAGTTCCCTTCAGTGCTTTGCTGGTGGTGGTTTAGGATTGCCCAGTGTGAGGCTGTGCACAGGTTCATGTAGGATGAGGAAGGTTACTGGGGCTTCTCTTCATTCACAGGTGAAGTTGGAGGTTTTGATGTTTGCTTGTCTTCTTAGGAGCAGCTGAATTAAATGTTGTTAACAATTTGTCAGCTGGGCTTTAAGCAGTTAGTGCTGGGAACAAAAATCATGATTTAGAGCTGAGGCAGGAGGGGATTAAAGGCATAACTATTCTATTAGCATTGTAATTTTTATATAGGCTGCATTACACTTTCCGGTCTATAATCAGGAAGGCAGAATGTCTGTAGGCTCAGGGACGAGGTGGGGATTGACCTGTAGCTCTAATGACTAGTTGTGTAACAAGTAACTGTATCCATCAGACCATAAATGGCCAGTTAGTTCATGCTCAAATGGGCAAAGTCACGGGAAGCGATGAATTACAATTGCCCAGACCCACTTGAAAGAGTGAGCATATATAATATTAAATTGATTAAAACTATTTCATCACAGAATCACAGAATGTCAGGGGCTGGAAGGGACCTTGAAAGATCATCTAGTCTAATCCCCCTGCTAGAGCAGAATCACCTAGAGCAAGTCACGCAGGAACACATCCAGGCAGGTTTTGAATGTCTCCTGAGAAGGAGACCCCACAGCCTCTCTGGGCAGCCTGTTCCAGTGCTCAGTCACCCTCACCATGAAAAAGTTTCTCCTTACGTTTACTTGAAACCTCCTGTGCTCCAGCTTGTACCCATTACCCCTTGTCCTATTGCTGGATGTCACTGAGAGGAGCCTGGCTCCATCATCCCGACACTTGCCCTTTACATATTTATAGACATTAATAAGGTCACCCCTCAGTCTCCTTTTCTCCAGGCTAGAAAGACCCAGCTCTCACAGCCTCTCCTCGTACGGGAGATGCTCCATCCTCCCTAAGTCTATATCTGAAAGTACCAGAGAACAGAGCACAGTGTAATACTTGCTCTGGGAAGTATTCCTGTCTTACATTTGATTCAACCGATGCTAATTTTTTACTGAGAGCAAAATGTATTACATTCATTTGAAGGGGCTTCTAAAACAAATCAACAACCACCAATATCAAGATGCTATTAAAAAAAATAAAAAACCCATACAAGTCAATAGTCTTCAGAAAGACAGAACATGAATCAGAGCCTTCTAGACGTGACTCCATTTTGCAACCAGCACAGTAATACTGATGACATTAGAAAACTGTTTCATTTTTCTGCTCTTAATTCAATGTGTCAGGTGTGAAACGTGCTTTCTAAATAGTTTCTAGTGCTTCCATGCCAGGGAAATAGATACTCCATGAAAAACTGTTTATGACTGTAGATGAGCAGTAACTGCCCTATGGTACTGAGTACCCTGTAGTGGAAATTACTTCAAAAATACGTCATGAGTGACCAGACAAATATAAATTGCATATTAACCATAACTTGCCAAGAAACAGTGTTAGTTCCAGCAATTATGAAGATTCAAGGAAAAAGGTTACAGGAAAACTTCATACCTGCTGAAATGAGAGCTATACAATTCCTTTGTTCTTCTCTCCTTGTTATACTTTGTTTCTCTCCAACACACCAATGTGTAACATCTCAGCTCTTCTGTGTCACGAGCTATGTAATGTTACTTCTCAGTGGTTTTTGGATTAGCTATTCACTGCTCTTTAACATAGCATAAACTTTTGTATCCACATAACCAGAATTGAATTGTGCAAATTAATCTGTGACAGTTCCTGCTCTCAATCACCCTGGGACTGCAGGAGGGTTGGTGCCCAGATGTAGGAACATCCCATCCTTCTTCATTGAAGGAAGAATGCAAATTTTTGCATCCATGAGCTCTGGGAACAGTGTGTACTGCATCCAAAGTAATTTTGGTGACAGAGAAACAAGCCAACAGAGGAAATTTAATATAAAATAAGAAAAAAAGCCCAAAGATACCAACCCCCTTGGATAAAATGCGGAATCTCCTAACAAAGCCTTCTTTTACCGCTAAACCTTTTACAGCTTTTCTGAAATGAAAGCAAGTCTTACCACCTTGCTGACACTACTATGAATAATGACCTTTTACTCTGAGATCTGCAACAAAAACTTTTAGGGTCTAGCTGGAAATGCTGAATACCTGCCTTATTTGTCATTACAGCCTCAACTTCAGGAGCCCCCCTGGGCAACGAACCTGCTTTTGTTCTTCACATTCTTGTCTCATCTTGTCAACATAGCAAGTAAATTAGCTATTCCAGAAGAATTGCTCTGTTGTTATTCACTTTTCATGTTACACTGATGGCCAAATATTTTTTTGGTTGTGGTTTATTTCACACACACACACACCCCCAAGAGGGAAAACCTCTGTTAAAACATTGTTTGGTTTGTTTAGAGGAAAAGAAAGAAAAAAAACCACAATCCAGCAATTGCAATTATTATATTGGCTGGCAAGGGCCTGCCATTATAGTTTCTTTCAAACCAAACATTTGTACTGAAATTGTAGGGACCACAGAAAAAAAATTCTTATGTCTTGCTTTTAACAAAGTCAGGACTAAAATTTGCACTTTAAAAAAAAAGAAAAAAAAAAAAAAAAAAGGAGTTAAGCTACTATTTCTGTGGCTTTCTGCATCCTTTAATAATAAAACATTCTCTACCAGATCATGACTCTCTGCTATTACCAGCCTAATATTGATCTGACTGTGAGCTGGATCATGGAAGGAGTTACTAATTGGCATTTCAGAAGCACATAATTACTTTGCTATATAATATGTTATATCCTTTTACTCTACTATTCCTTCTTCCCTGCCTCCCTTTCACTTTTATTTATTCATTAGCTTTTAGACTGTAAACTACAGATGGCAAATAAAGATACGTCCTTAGCAAAAAATCTGCAGAAAGTTTCATCAGTGTCCAGGGACAGTTTCAGGAATGTTTACATGAGAGGTTTATTGTAGTAGTGTTTTAACACCCGCTAATTGATGAACCGTGGTTTACTAATAGTTTTCTTATTTACAGTTAGGTTGAGGAGCACATATTTAAAGGGGTTTTGTTGTGTTCCCTGTGGAAGTTTACAGCAAGTTCCCTGTGTGTTTACAGCAACAAAGATTTTTATACCAAACCTGAACCTTAGCAGGAAACATCTGTCTCCTGAAAAAACTGCTTCACATGCACCTCCTGCTAAAGAGACCGAGGTACTAACCTGTAGCTGTTCTGCTTCATAAAAGCTGCTCGGTAATGCTTTTTGGGTTGAAACTTTAGGAAGTTAGATCTTCAAATGCCCACGGGGCGTGTACGCACCAGGCTTTCTGCAGGTATGGGAATCATTCAAATCTATCAGCTGTTTAGGAAAGAAATCCCTTAAAATTAGAGCAGTGGTTTTGAAATCCATTACATCAAAAGCAAGTCACTAACAGATAATCTCAGTGGGTGTTCAATTATGAGTTATCCAGGATGATACATAACAGAGGACACAAGTAGTCCAGGGCTGTGTCATTGTTAGGAAGGCAGTCCATGCTAGCATAATAATACAAAAAACCCAAGAAAAATTGATGCATTTGAAACTCCTAATAGGTTTGCATGGTATTTTGTTTAAGGCATTAGATGAGTAGAGCACTGCCGTGCCGTGTGGGAACACGTGAGGAGCCACAGCTCTGGGGAAGTGCAGTGTGGAGGTGGCAGTGGAGGCTGTGGGCACGCTGGCAATGGGAAAGACAGGTCACTGTCACCCTGTGGATATGGCTGTCTCAAGATGGGCATTTAGGACAAAATATTTGTATTTTGGCAAATGCTGAGCAGTTGTACGATGCCCTTGCGTTCATCCTGTTCTTGGGACTTTGTCTGAAGGTGTGCAGTGACCCATTAGGGGATGCAAAAAGTGGTTATAGCACTAATCAACGAGCCTGGCTTGGAGCACAAGAGGAATGCATTGAGTCTTGTTCCCTGAAAGCATTTGGGGCTCTTCTACATCCTCATCATCTACAGCTGCTTTTCAGCCATTCTGGCAAACTGGTTTTGATCACATTTTGGTTGAGTGGAGTTGCTGGTGTGATTTATTACTATTTTGCAGGCCAAAGATACAGCCATGGTGAAATACATGTATGTACAGGGAGAACGAGGTGGAAATTTGAAGAGCTAAGCTGCAATGAGGAATGAGGGGAAAACCCACTTGAAATACTTATGTTTTCCTGATCCGAGTCTATGAAGAAACAATTGCTTTGCAAAGATAGCACTGAGATGAGTTTTATTCAGGAGAGATGGTGTCAAATACAAGTTCATGCCACAAGGAGTGGTGCAGTGTCAGCATAGGTCTGATGCTCAGGCACAGCAGATCCCAGCAGCAATTGTTCCTCAACAGAGGTGGAAGTGATCGGGGTTGTTCCTTACAGGGGAACGTGGTTCCATTGTCTGCTGTGAACTTGCTCATGTGTTTTGCTTGTTATCTTTTCCTTGCCTGTGCAAGTTGTTAACATACTTTAAAACCTTTCCATTCTTAATTCCTTGCACTTTCCATAAAACATAAAAGCAATTAACAAACAGTGTGAATAGTAAATACTTCTATATGTTTAAGTATATATACTGCTTCTGTGGTATAGAATTAATATATATAATATATAGCCATACACACCAGCGTATTGTAATACATACACAATTTACAACTTTCCATTTAACAATACTGCCAGGAATTTAGAAGGCAGTCACTTTAAAACTAGTATACACAAATATATATGAACAGAATGATAAATTATATTTAATAGTAAGTTAGTACTTTCCTGCATTGTAGTCATAGCAAATTTTTCCTATCACAAATCATTAAGAAATACAGCATTAGATTTAATTCTCTTTGAAGCCACTTAAGATATGGGTCTGTGGGTGTTAGATAACACTTTCCTGAAAGGATACCATATCATAAAGAATTTAATCTTTCTCATTCTTTAATTCAAAACTGTTTTACTACACATGCATGAAGATAATTTTGTGCTTATTTTGTTCAGTATTTCATTCTTAATCTTAGCATGATAAGACTTGCACGCTGTCCGTCAACTGAACATTGTTTTGGAATTTATTTAGGACCTTTCATGTTTAAAGACTATTTTTTTTTTTATCTGAGGTCCACAAACTGAATTATAAATGTTAAATTATGTGACATCCAGGCTAGTGATTGTGCTGTGTTAATCATTTGACAGTTTTTTGGATCAGAGACTCTGACTTCTCACATGTTGACAACATCCAGCATTACTGTCAGTATGTGCCAGAAGCAAAGAATCATCTTAGGCACCTACAAATTAACCTCTATGATTCTTAAAAATGAGGCACCTGATAGTGTCAGAATGCCTCAAGGGATTTTTGTTTCAAAGAAAGAGAATCAGACATGCAGGTTACGTACACTGTGCATGGAGTTAAGAGTGATTCCCAGCAATATATGCCAACCCAACATACCTAAGGGAAGGCAACACCTAGAATCAGAGTCATCAGCTTAATTAAAGATTCTCCACAGTCCTAAGCTGTGAAGTTAATGTAATTGCTGCAGATGAGGGTGTGATTTATTTAGTATTAAATTTAACCTGTAGAATAGTTTGAGTGAATTATGCCTAAAATGATACTTTCCCAGTGTTGATGGTAAAGAGAGCCCCAGCTAAAAAGCTGACTTGGTGGGCAGGTGGTGTGAGCATCTAATGGGTCTCATCACCACATCAGGAGAGCAAGAAAGAGGGAGGATGCTGGTGCCATCCAGGGG
Organism: Actenoides lindsayi; assembly: GCA_025331215.1. NCBI lineage: Eukaryota > Metazoa > Chordata > Aves > Coraciiformes > Alcedinidae > Actenoides > Actenoides lindsayi. The sequence goes on along the minus strand of WTSP01024127.1, from coordinate 101,770 downwards.
CCTCAAGGGAAGTGGGATAGAGTCCAAGAACATTTAAAGCTTACTGTTAATGACACTGGTGTTGAGCTACTGACCTCTTCCCTTGGGATCTATCAGAAAAGTAATCTGAAAATTTAGTTTGGAAAGGAGGAGACTGGAACTGAACCCGTTTGTGACTCAACAACAGAGAAGGATGTTCAGTTTGAGTTTCTGTGTGACCTTACTGAGGGAAAAGGATGTGGAAGGTGAGCTCTGTTTTACAGAAAGTTGAGAAGGAAATGGATGATATCTGAAGGACACCTCAAGGCAGTGATGGCAGCTTGGCAGGAGAAGGCAGAGACACAAGAGTCACAAGAAGACAGGATCTTGGAGTGTGACTGACTGTTAAAATGCAGCTGGCAAGTCAAGAAAGATTAGAAAGGAGTATTGTATTGTAGCTTCAGCTAAAAGGATGTTACTGGGGATGTTGGCTGTTAGATTAGATTACAGTGCTAGATTTAGCTAGTCACATTACAGTTGCTGCAGAATGTCACAGCTTCAAATGGAGACCAGGGGACAGAGGTAATGTACTTCTGTTGAGAAGTGTCAGAGGTGAGGTTTGCAATGTTAACCTCAGCATGGCCTCCTAGAAGCAAGGTAGTACAGTCTCCACAAACTTCATTCTGGGGGAAAAAAGCCAATGCTTTGCCCACATTAAATAGGCTTTCTACGCCTAGTTTTGTTTACTTATTATATTTGGAAGAGTTAGGCAATGGGGGGTAAGAAACAGAGAAACGTATGAACACAGTTATGTCCCTAGATTTGTGTAGTAATATAGAAACAGTAAAAAAAAAAAAAAGCCAAACCCATGAGTTTGGTGGAAACATTAGGGCAAATTATGCAAATTATGCTATTTTATACCATTAACCCCCCCCATGTTTTGGAAGCATACAAAGATAATAGTTTGGTAATCTTTGTCCAAATGTGGCTAACTGTGCAGTAGTATTTTAGCACTGTGAGAGGCAATTACAGTATGTAGGTGTTAAACTCAATCTTTTCAAAATGATAAGTTGTTTTAAACTCATTCTGTGATATTTTAATTGATGTAGCTTGTAAAAATGAATATTCCAATAATCACAATAATAAGCCTATTGCTTCTTGTAAAACCTGAGCTACTTCTGTAAGTAAGTAATGTCAGGTAGAGTAATCCAGTGACATTTCTGCTCACAGATTTCTAAGAATTTTTACATTAATGCAATTGTGGAGAAATCAAAGTTAAAGCTATTTGTGTAACAGAAGTGTGCAAGCTCCTGTGACTTATGGTAGCAAACATCAGAGGTGCTTAGCCAGTTGCTAAGCACAGAAAAATTGGTGTTATTATATTAAAGGATGACACTTAGGTTGTTTTATTTTCCTATAGCTTGAGGAAGTTACAACATGCTAATACGTAATATCAAATTTGCTTTAAAGTTTATATCATTAAAGAGATGAACTTTGTCTTCAAAGGTAGGGGTGTTCTTTAAGGTGGTAATCCTGCTTCTCATCCTGCTGCTGACTCCTGGTCAGGGGCTGTGCATCTGACCCCTTCCGTGATCCTAATTCTCCTTTGTGCTAATTGTCCTTTACCCAAGGGAAGTCTCTTCATCCGTAAGTGTGGTAGGTTGAGAGTTTTCTCACCCGGTGGGTAAGTGACATGCAAATGTTTTCTGTGCAGATGAAACCAAGATCTGCTGAAGGATTTTCATGAGTGAAGGAGGCAGGGGGGCAGATACCTGTGGCCAGTGGTCACACTGGGGGCAGTAAATGCCAAAACATATTGGTTTCTTAGCCTTATTTATGGTTTTAGAGTTGTTTCAGCAATGTAAAGCTGACTGTCTATCCATTGACTAAGTTTTCCCTGGATATTATAGATTAATAGCAGGTTAACATTTTGAAAAACATTTTTTTTTCTTTTGTAAAATCAATTGCTTAGGTGGGAGAATTCCTGACTTCCCAATTAAGCAATTTATCTAAAAGAAATCTTTTTTTCCCCCCCTTCCCTTTAGAGCATTAAACACTTACTCAGCTTGAAAGCTGCATCAGTCTGCCAGTGCAGGATTAATGCCACAAACACTTCTCTTCATATTTGCTGCAGAGATGACCTGCAGACATGAGCGTCATGTTAAAAAATAGCTTTTGTAATCCCTTGCGCGTGAAAACTGACAGCCTAAACCTGCCTCTGTTTTCCTTTATTTCTTCTTACTGGCTAGAGGCAAGGAGCAGGCATGAGACCCAGCACCCCCCCCCCCAATTGCCCTTCCAGCCCCTTGCCCAGCCCCGCTGCCTCCTTGGGCCTGGGTGGTTGGTGGCATCGCTTTCTGGCTGTGGTGGGTCCAGCTTTGCTGTGTGCACCATGGGAGCATTGGCACGGGAGGTTCCCTCTGCATTCAACACTATAGGCTGTTTGTGAGCATCCTCAAACCTGAACTGTGGCTGGTCCCACTGAACAGCAAGGAAGACTTTGGGCTTACTTTAGCTTCTTGGGTAAATCTAGGGAAGAGAGGAGACTTTCTTTCTTTCTTTAACCTCTTGGTCTGTTGCCAGCATAAATAAATTTGGATATAGGTTCTGAGGTTGCCATTGTAGCTCCTGAACACTGAAAATAATCAACCCCTCAAAGCTTTTAAGCTTTCCTCTTGCTCACTTTTTACCCATACAGGCAAATCCAGTGTGCATGGTGCTGAGCAGCATGATAGTCTGTCTATTCAGTTTCTGTCCTAACCTTGTTCTCTGTGAGGTTGGAAGGAAATTGCTGTGCTTCTGTGTTGGCCCCTTATGGGATGTATTAGTTTCTGCTGCTTGTAAGGATCCTTTCCCCTGGCTTCTGCTAATCCAAACCCATAAAAGCATTTTAGCCGTGCTGGAATGATTGACTAAAGGTTTTCTTGCTGTAATTTATACACATATCAATAATTACTTAGTTGACCTTTTTCTGTACAGGACACAATGTCTACTGGCTGGAGATAAAAACTGGAAAATTAGAGTTTTGGGTAGGCTCATGAGCTCTGTTACCTCTGGCGTGTTCAGTTTTCATCCAGGGAGAGCTCATGCGGCTGTTTGTTCATGTTGAGCTTTTCCACAGAATTAAGGCAAACGCTTTCAGTTAACCGTTTCTCTTTTGGAGGTGGGAGGAAACCTCCTGCTGATGAAGCATGCTGACCCAGCTCGCCCAAAGGTCAGAGTAACCTTAGCACTGCAGCAAAGGGGAGCTGAGGCCTCTCGATTGCTTTTCCTTTGTGCCAGCGTGCAAGGGGTTTGTGGCTTTGCGTTTCCTTCTGGGTGCGAGTATTTGTAGGTTGTTTGCATGGGAGAGTCACGAGCAAGTGAACAACTATACCAAAACATGAGCTTATTCCAGCTGCTGGACAGACTGGAGGGAATCAATTCTAGCTTGGTCCTTGTGCTGCTCTGTTCAGCCAAGCCTGGGGCAACAGTATTTTGGGGGGAAACGGGAGAAAAAAGAGAAAGGATGACAAATGGCAAGAGAAGACTGAATAACAAGAAGAAGCAAAGTGAATCCCTCGGAGCTACTGTGATGACATCAGGAGGCATGTCTGTCGATGGCACATCATGTACATCTTGCATGTGTGGGCACCTGTGAGATTCTGTTTGATTTTTGCTTTCAGCCCTGAGGTGATAGGACTGTGCTCACACAAGAAATATTTCCAACTAATTTTTCACACTATATTATCTGTCTTCTGGAAGTCGATACAACCAAGGATTTGTCTGTTTAATGACCGAATATATGCTACCCATGACTCTTTCCTTGTGATAATTTTTGAGCTGCAAATTCCCATCAGTTGCCTTCAATAAAATCTCAATTTACATCCAGGAGTACAGTTTTGGGGTTTTTTTGGTATAGATTTAACCTGGAATTTGAAAATTCTCAGTTTTATAATTCAAGAGCTGTAATGTGTTTTCTGGGAACACTAATGTCTCTGGAACTTGATTATGCAAATATTTGCAGCAGGCAAAAAGAAGCTCAGCAAAAAGAGATCCGTAAAAAATTAAGGAAATTGTGGTTTTCTATTTTTATAGTATTTGCTCCTCTCTAAACATTTCCCAAACTCTCTGGAAGTGTTTTTCAGTTACTTAGTAGTCTCTAGCGACACTTGTTGCATCCCAAGTGAAGTCACATTTACTGGAGAAAACCATGAAGCAGCAGATGCCATTTTCAGGTATTTTTACAATATCTCTTCCAATATTTTTCAGTTTCAAATAACCTTACTGGCATCATCAGAATTGTGACACAAAGCACTGTTCAGATTTGAGGGCTCTTAAAGAATGAAGAAAAAGAATTTTTGATGGCTACTGAATTTAGGTCCCTTGGTTATTGATAGGAAATTGTGATTTTCAACATCTCGTACTTAAATAACAAGTCATTGACTTAGTGGTTATGCTGTGAAAGGTATGTATTTAAGGAATTATAAATGAACAGCTCTTTTATGTTTTTCTTTCTGTAAGAATGTTGGATTTTTCTGTTGTTTCTTGCTATATATGTTGGCTTGAAGTTCTGTAGGGTCACTGTAGCGAACCTGAGGCAGACAAGTAAAATTTGGATTGAACTTCAGACACGTTGAATCAAGCTGTTTGTGTATCCCAAGCACCAGCTGAAGCCCCAGGTAGGGCTGCATTTGATGGTTTGAGTCAAGGATTCAGCCGAGTGCTGCCAACTAGTGATAGTAAGGTGGTAAGGAACCATGTCAGGTTGTAAGAGAGAATGTGGGAGCCCTTCTGTCTCTGGTTTATGTGATAAATTTGGAAGTGAGAGACTTGTCGCCTACCTGGTCTTGTGCTCCTAGCTCAGCTCTGTAATATTTGTACTGGATTTGAGCGGCACAAAATAAACGTGTTTATAGTCTCGGACAGCGTTCAGAATTAGTGTTATGAACAGAATTGTTTGCTAAAGTAACTCTCCTAATGCTACAAGAGGGCTGGGCCCATCCAGAATTTGAGTCACCACACTTCACAAGATTTCTGTAATTAAAAAGCTTTTATAGAGCATATTTGTATTTTTATGTGGAATAGTTGAAAAAGCTTTTAAATTTGAACCAATCTGTCCCCTTTCTTCCTTAAAGTTATTTTTATAGATCCAGATGTAAATCATTTAGCACCAAATTCTGAGAACGAAAGAAGTCGTCACTGCAGGATTTTCAAAAACTTATTTCTCAGGTTGAGAGATTTCTAAACATGGTTTTTTTCTGCATGTGTCACCCTTTGAGTACTCTGCACAAAGAGTACATGGCATGGGTCATATGCCATGGAAATAAAAAAAGAATGAGTTTGAATGAAAAAAAAGTTTGAAACTCAAGATATTTATGTTGCACTTTTAAACTGTAATCAAAAAAGTATTGTATACTTTCATTTGATGAATGCTGCACACACTGCAGAAAAATGCATTGCAAGATTTTGGAAAAGTGCCTGCAGCTGATACAGTGGTTTTTGTATAGAAATTTATTTTTTATGGAACAGTATTTTTAAAAATGCCAACAATTCTCAAGACTACTTCTTGGTCAGCTCAATTGTTTATTTTTTTTTTGAAGAGCAATGCAATGTGCTCATTATTTCCAAGTATTTCTTGTATGTTGTTACTGTGGCGAAAGCAGGTGGTACATACATGAAACCTCACAGACCAGGCTTTAATGATTTCTAGATTTAGAGCAAAGGAATGAAATTACTGACGTAGGGCAAATTTTAGCTTTGATTTAATAACTGCTTCTAATAGTGACCTGTGTGATCCTGCACACTTACACAGTTAGCATTTATATTTTAACTTCTTAAATGAAAACGTTGAATACCTACCAGTACAGAATATATAGAGTACTATGTGTTAATGTAAGAGTTCTTCAGAATAGTAGTACTGTGAATGTTTGACAAAGTCTCATAATGTCAGAGTTTAAATTATTGAATAGCTACAACTCTGCTGTAGAAAGTGCAATGTAGATTAATAGACATAAAAGGAAACTCCATGTTCCAGATGAAGTAGCGGAGTAAATATATCATCTAAGTGGTTGATAAAGTAGTTGAATTACTGTAAACAAACAATAAAACATCTTAGAGGAAATATCTCAGAGAAGTTGCATATTGGAAGAGTAAAAAGATAAATGCAAATTGTAAATATATTAAGAGGAAAGGCTGGATGGCAGTTTTTCGATGTAATAGGTGGCTCTCTCTTGGCTCCCTGTCTAATAAAGCTGGTGTTCTTGAACTGTACTGGCTCATCTCTCTGACACAGAGTAATGCATAGCAGATGACAGTCGATACAAGATGGATACAAGCTATTTCTGCCATTAAAGAATTATGATGGAAATATTTCTGGGCATTGTAATATGAAAACATTCAGTAAAAGTAAAATGTTGGGACTGTGTACATCATTGATCAATTATATGCCATCCTAATGCATAATGGAGTGAGAAATCGGAGTCCCTAGAGATTTATTTTATTAGTGAGCCCAGGCCTGCAGAGTATCAATTCATTGTATACCACGCAAATGACTTTTTATTTTTTTCCTTCTTCTCCTTATTATCTTTGATAGTTTTAATTTCCAAGAAAATACACAAGCTGGAATTGATCACAATCTACTCCTAGGGCTGAAGATGTCAATTATATGACAGAAGCATCAAAGTTCTTGTCTGCCAACCAGTGTCTAAGTGCCATCAGCAGCAGAGGTGGCTGGCTGTTTTCAAAACGTGGCTAAGGTAGAGCTGTGTTCTAAAGTAGTCTTTCTTACTTCACAGAGTACCCCTAGAGTACTGTGTCCAGCTCTGGAGACCTCAGTGCAGGATAGACATGAACCTCCTGGAGTGGCTCCAGAGGAGGCCATAAAAATGATCAGAGAGCTGGAGCATCTCTGCTGGGAGGCCAGGCTGAGAGAGTTGGAGTTGTTCAGCCTGGAGAAGAGGCTCCGGGGAAACCTTATTGCAGCCTTCCAGTACTTAAAGGGGGCCTATAAGAAAGATGGGGACAATATTTTTAGAAGAGCCTGTTGTGTCAGGACAAAAGGTGATGGTTTTAAACTAAAAGAGGGGAAATTCAGACAAGATATAAGGAAGAACATTTTTTTACAATTCGGGTAGTGAGACACTGGCCCAGGATGCCCAGAAAGGTGGTAGATGCTCCATCCCTGGAAACATTCAAGGTCAGGTTGGACATGACCTAGTTAGAGGTGTACCTGCTTGCCACAGGGGGATTGGACTAGATGGCCTTTAAAGGTCCCTTCCAATCCAAACTATATGATTCTATGAAAAAGGTGAAAATTAAAAGTACTAGAAATGGCAGCGGAGTTGTCAATAATATTTCCTCCCAGCTTATGAGAGGCAGCCTGGAAGTGATGGAAGAATTTGTGTCTTGTGGGATCACACCTTACTTTGTGCTATGTTTTTCTCTTTTTATTGTATTTTTCATCCTACTTCCAGTGGAGTAGTCTCATGTAGATTAAAAGGTAGTGGTGATGAGCTGATGAAGCTTTCAGAAGAAAAGGGGAGGAAAAGAGATAAAATACTCTGTTTTCAGTCGGAATGCTTGCTTGAAAATACTAAATTTCAGATTCTCAGTGTTTTCTCAAAATGATGCTTAAAAAAGATAATATGAAGTTTCTAATAAAACGAAGATAGTAAGAAGTAATACTAAAATTACACTGATAACTCTTCTAAATTCAGTATTATTTTATGTAACTGATTTATTCGTTATTATTTATGGAAAACATCGATGGCTACAAAAGCTAGATAATAGACTGGTTTAATCTTTTTAATAACAGACCTAATACCATGCTCATTATTTAATCAAAAGTTCATCTTTCCAGATGTTTTCTTGCATGGATGTTCCTGAGTCAGGTCTGTGACATTTTAAATTTTCTGTGGGTAACAATTTCCATTTTCAAAAAACACATGAAGAAATCATCAAATTCTTGCCACATGCTAACATGATGAACAATTAAGCACTCTTAATTCCCTTTGATGATGGGCATTGAGGCAAAGGAAGCTTGAATGACTTGTGTAAGGCTGCTGAGGAATTAATGTTAAAGATGATGAGACCTTAAGGATTCTTATCTCTTTTCAACACCCAGCTGAAATGCAACAATATTCAAGAGGAAAAGTAGTAACATAACAGTTTTAAAAAACCCTAAGGAAAAAAGAGAATTAGAAGATGGAAACTCAGCAAAATGAAGGAGCAGCCCATTTTGACTCATCCTTTCCACAAAATGACAACTCCCTGGTCAGCAGAGACTCATCAGAGTCTCATCTGGATGGAGAGTGTTTTAATCCTTAGCATAATTGCTCATTCATCCCAGTTATCTGCTGTGTGTATTGCCCAATAAATAATGACTTTGTCCTCTTACGCTATGTATATCTGGCTTACAGTTTCTGCTCACAGTAAAAGTTGCGTGAACAATGTGACCCATAGATGGAGTGTTGGACATCTTTGTATGATTAGTCTCAGAAACCCCAGTCTTGTTCCTTTTTAAGATAAAGTGGCAAAAATCCCATTGATTTTTAGGACAACAGAGTCGCTGCATAGGTGAGTTCTGAATTCCCGTTAAAATGTAATTATGTTACTTAAGTAAGGCAACTGCCTCTAAAATAAATCATACTTGAATGTGGAAGGACCATTGGTGGGCAAAATAGATCAAAGCCATCTAGAGTCTGAAATTAATAGCATCTAAATCTTCATCTAGACTTTAATATTTGCTGCCAAATTTTCAGGTATCCCATGAGCTGTAGGTCAGCCTTAAGCTCTCAGACGAGGTGTAAAGTAATGCTGCTACTGTATTTCTCCCTGTCGGTGTTTCCTCCAGTATCGCCAGATATGTCCATTTGCCAGTGGCAGAGCACCCATGAGGGAAGAGTTGCTCCTGGCCCGGTTTCCTCCTGTTTGCATTCCTTAGCAAGAGCAGAGAGCTCTGCTGGGGCAATGATGGAAGTGCAGTATTTGTGCCTGAGAGAAGCTGGAACAAATACCCTTTGCAATCACAGAGTTTTCATATACTACTGTATTGAAAATTGCTTATAAATGTTCCACTTTCAAATTGCTACTTCCTTCTAATTTCCCATTTTAATTTATTTTTGGTCTTTGTCAATAATGGTTTTGGCAATCTGGATTATTTCACTTTATTTCCCTAGATACTTTTTATGGTTTGCATTTTAAAAAACAATATCCCATTGAATAATGTTTAGCATTTATGCCTAGTTTTCTTGAAAGTGAACAAAAAAAAAAAAAAATAGTGTGGTAGTTCTCTGTTCAAAATACTGTTTGGTTTATTTGCCTTTCAAATGGGATTTATATTATTTGTATTCACCTTTCCTAAAGAGATAGAAAGATCTAAAATTTGGAGGAAATATATTCTGTAAACAAGGAATGCTAGCATGAATAATTTTTAGTTCTCTTTGCATGGCCAAAGTAATGAACTGATGTAGTTATGATCTTCATTGCTCCGTGAAAAACAGAGTAGGGATTAAAAAAATAAGGAAGACAGTTAACGAAAATCTTCCCTGTCCAGCCACATGTGATTGATTTGCTTGTCTTATAGTGAGAAATGCCACAGAGCTGTTTGGCTCTGTCTGTGCTGAAGGAGTCTGAGTTATGTTTCATAATAATGTAGCTTTATATATTTAGTGGTGACTTAGGAAGATTTTGCACTTCTTTCCCCGAAAGCAAGATATGATCCAAGTTTCCTGATCAAATGAAAGCTGGTGGTGCTGAGTGTAATCAACATGTATCAAATGATCTTACTGGGCAACTTGATAGTACAACTTTCTTGAGGCTGGCTCTTGGCCTCGTTGGATACATCATTTCTCTGTGGAATACCAACCATCCTGGAGGAATATCCAGCATGTATAATGCATGCCGTAGTAGCATGCTGATGAAATGTGGATGGAATCAAATAGTAAAACTGGAGTAATTGTTGAAATGTGCCACAGGTGCTGACTGTAATTGATAAATAACTACTAATAACCAGAGTAATAACAGTTTTGTTATGCATATGCTCAGAAGAAGTTTATGTTTTCAGGGGAAGTTCAAGTACGCCTGGATTTTTCTTAGGTTTCAATAGCAAAGGCTGTGCTGCAGCTGCTCTGTGGTGCCTTTTTGTGGCACAGCAGGCTCATGGAGCCACCCTGGGAAGGGAACGTGCTGCTCAGCAGCTTTTTGCGCTCGGGTGAACTCAGTTAATCAGTGCTGGGTAGGAACACACAGAAGGTTGCACCGGCTCAGCAGATGTGTGGTGACTGGAGCTGCTGGAGTGGGATCACATCTGACCATGGGTTTGTAGTGTTTGTTGCTTAATCTCAAAGCTGTTTTTGAAAACATGGGATTGCACTGTTAATGACTACACTGAGGGCAAGCTTAGATGGTCTCTCCACTATGGCAGAAAGACTTCTTAACTGTTTAAGCACATTAAATTCACACAAAATAATGGGTTACTTTATGATTTAGTATGATAATCAACTCCCATTGATCTTCTTCTCCTTCATCCCATTTGAGTAGGTGGCTCTTTGACAGTTAAGACTAGTAGCCTGCCAATGATTATGTCAATTCTAATGACAGCTTCTAAATTTTATTTAATTACTGTGAGATTCATTTTAGGTTTCCAAACCAATAACATTTTAGTAATTAGTGACCTAAGAGACATACAATACTGCAACGGTCATTTTGATGAAGAGTTTTTTGGTTAAAAGATCAGGCATTTCTGCTATAATTGCGACTGTGGAAATGGAGGACCAGCACAGGCAGGGGAAGAGAGAAGATCTTGCTTCTTTCCATGTGTGCTGGTGGGTCAACCAGGTCTGTCAGTGGGAGGAACAGGCAGTTAGTGAGGTGTCTAAGGAGAAGGGGTAATTCTCATGAGGGACCAAGACCTTCAGTCCCTTAAAGAGCAGCTGGTGAGATTTACCTGTCCTCTGGTTGAGATCTTGTCTGGATATCTCCTAGAGCTGGAAGGGACTCAAGAGGAGTCTTTTGAAAGCGTTGGAAAGGATGTTTACACCTGCAGTTAAAAATAAAGTGCTAAAAGCAGTGTTTGTGTGGGCAAGGAGCAATAAAGGTGGACCCTCCCTATTGAATCCTGGCCCCCAAGGATATTTCTTACACAGCTGGAAAAGGCCACCTTGAAGCCTGGGATAGCGGTGTGGTGAACCACTGGACTCAAATGTCAAATCATGTGTTACTAAACTGGAAATTGCAGAAGCCTTTCTAAAACAGATGTTTATACTAAATCTCCTCTTATCTGTGAGAATTAAGAAATTGCTAGTTTCAGTGAGTAGTTTTATTCCAAGGAAATTGGTTAGGGAATAAAATGAAGGATATTTTCTAATTTTTTTATATTAATATTTATAAGTAGAAGCTTTTATATTGTACTTTAAAGCCAGGCTCTTTCTTAGATATGTGATAGTGTCCAAATCTGTCACTGTAACATAAAATCCTTTAATTAGGTTTGCCAGTTCATAAGCAAAATAAAGTTTCTACATCAGATGTTTCTTTGAGACACAGAAGATGTTTCCTTGATGTTTCATATTATTTAAATTTTCTGCAATGCTAATTCTAAACATAGTCCTACAGAAAGCTAAATTAGCTTGAAAAACAGAGGTCATACCAAAGCTGATGTAGCACTGTGGCTTGCTAATTTTGGCTTTTTGGTTTCTTTTAAATAAAAATATCTTCAGATACCAAAACACCTTCCTTCAGCTTAGGAGTTCATACACTAGAAATCATTATGAGACTTCTCCCTTACGTGGCAATACATTTCCTTTCATTCTTTCTCCGTGCATTTTTAACCCAGATGTTACAATATAAAATTCCCTACATATTAACACTATAAAAATATACTTAATTGATACACCTCTCTACATTTTCCAGAATGAGCTGTAACATTTTATACCGAGACCATTTTCTCTGTGTAGAAAGCTTTTCACATTCAGGGTTGTTGGTTGTGGTATGAGACACCATAGCTAATGTGATGAAACAGTGAAAGAGTCAGAATGTGGCATGACTTCCTTCTCCTGACAGAGTATATGCCCCAAAAATATAAAAAATTTAAAATATTATGCAAGTACTATTATGTAATTATAAAATATTATGTTAAGTAATATTCCACTGGGTTCTATCATGCATGTTTTACCAAGGAACAATGTTTGAAAGAAAAAATACTGGCTTATCTCATCTGAGGGTCCTTAAGGTCCGAAGAATAAGCAGTACTTCTCAACTTGTCTATATTTGAAGATATTTGAGGGGGCAAAGCTTAAGGTAGATTTTAATGAAAAATATTTTCAGAGCAGTTGTATATTTTGCATTTAATCTTGCCTTTAGAACTGCAAGTTTTCTGAGGTTTTCCCTAAAATAGGAATAAAACTTTAAGTAGAAGAATTCATGCTTCGCATAACCACATACAGTCATATTTTGCAAGTTCTTTGTGTTGAACTGATGTCAAATTTCACATGCTAATAATGATATAAAAATTGAGATTGTGGACTAAAGCTGATGATCAGTAATGGTTTTGGTAACCAAGTGAATACTTTAGAAAATGTTATTTAAATAATAATAGTTTCATCTCACATTTAAGAATAATTGAACCAATTCTTGGGAAAAACAAAACCACAAACAACAAATGAGGAATAATTCAGCAAAGAATTTGTTGTTAATATGCAGTCTTATGCATAGGAATTAAATGCAACAGAATTTATCTTGAATCTAAAACACTTCACATGATTCAGCTGAAATGTTTGATATTGCCTTCTCTTCTAGTCTCTAAGCTGATACAAGCTCAGGGAAGATGAATAAGCATTTACTTCATTAGTGATCATCCATGTGCTTCTCGCTGCTAAATTTCTGAATAATGTGACTCCAAAAACTTATCTGTTGACATCAAAGAAGGTTTAAAACATGATGTAAATGTAGCTATGCAGAGAAAATATCATGGGAGAAAAACAGCATTTGTTTTGAGCATGGATTATTCTAATAAGACTAAGGTAAAAGCCTGTAAATGTTACATTTTTTAAGAGTTAGAGATTAAAATGCTGTAAAAATTAGAATTTTTGCTCTGTAAGGAATAAGAAATCTCAGAGCTAGTTTTGTAAGTCAAACTTAACAGCTTGACCCCCCCAAGTTAAAGCAATGGGTAATGCTGAGACATTTTAAGAGTAAGCAAATAAATATTCATTCTATTTCCATCTCCCTAAATTGTTGCAGTTTGTGGGATTAAAAAGGTAAAGCAGCAGAAAGCTTACATGCCTTTCCAGAAGAGCAGAAAGGTTGCAGGCAAAAATGCCTTTGGAGCTTTGAAAATGCCAAGTACCTTTTAAAGGAAAGGCAGTCTTATTAAAGTTTATTGTACTCAAAATGGTGATAAAACACCTAATGTGCCATGTGTGAAGAAGCTAGTTTTGTCATTAAAGATTCAAAACAAATTCAAAATATCATAAAATTGTAGTGCTTTACAAAGTGTTAAAAGACTGACATTTTGCTTTCCTCTGTCTGGGATTGTCAGAGGTTTCTGAATCTGACTTCTAAAACTCTTGTTGCTGCCTTGCAGCGGTGTTCACAAATACAGTCACCTCATGGGAGCCTTTCTGAGGATTTTTCTTGGAGATAAAAATGATGCTTTCTTTAGATTCAGTCCCATGGCAGCCCTGGAGATATTTTTGGTTAGTTTCTCATCAGAAACTGGAGACTTAAAAAGCTTGAAACAGCGCTTAGAATTTCTTTTCTAAAAATGATGTAATTTCCAGCTTCCAGTGAGGAATTAACACCAGTATTGGATGAATTTGGCCAATTTTTTCCCCTGCAGTTATCTACTCAAGATGGCCCAAGGTTTATGACAGGAGCAGTTGCTGGTACTCCAGCTGTATCAAATTCATCCAACCCATCACATCCTGCTGCAGCTCTATGCAGCCACACATTGTCTGTCGGGTGTCAGAGGCTCGGTCTAATTCTTGGTGTACAGTAAATAAATTAGTTAATTTGAGAAATAAATCAAGTCTAAGAAAAATTGAAAAATTGAGCGCCTGTGCATTGATCTAGAGTTTGCTCTTCTGTGACGTGAAAATTCATGTAGCTTAGTTTTGGAATAGGAGGAACCCCCTGCACTGCCAAGTACTGTAGCAGTATATGCAGTGAAATGAAGGTGGTTGAAATATTCCATCAGAAGTAGCAAAAATTTTCAACAGCAGCAGAATTCTTGTTGAAACAACTAATACAGCCATGGCTGTAATGAACATGGTTTTGGGCAGTCTGGTGTTACTAGTGACTAGCTGTCCAGGGAGGCTAAATTGAAGGCACAGTTCTTAATATGATTAAGAATGACACACATATAATCTTTAACAAGCTATTAATTAGAAAGATGCCTGTGTTTATAGCCTCAACTGATACTGCAAAAATGTGCTCTGGAATATCTGCTTATGCAGAGTAGCATAGACAGGCTGAGCCAGAGGCAGACAGAAACCGTGGGCACACAAATCCCTGCAGCATTTGAATATATGCAAATAATGCATTAGCATTCTGTGAGGAATTTGTGGTGGAATTAGCATCCAGGTCACCAAACTGCATTTTTGTTTTTTGTCCTAGGCTGATCTCCTGTCAGAGAAGAGAGGTAGCTTGCACCACTGCCACCCCCACTCTGCTCTGTCGAAGGCTGTCTTTAGTGATTACAACTTTCATGTCTTTAATTACTGAACTACTTTAATTCAATCTGATACAAAATGAACTTAAGGCTCTGTGGATTCTTATTTGTGCTTTTATTAAAAAACAGGGTTTCATAACAGACCTGGAAATTTAGTTCACTGTTAACTTTCTAGAAGTTGCCAACTGTCATTGAGTTTGACCAAGACAGTTTACGGCTTTCTGGGAAACTTCATGAAAATTTGAGGTTTTGGAGGCATTCTCTCATACCCGTTATTTCATGTTAGAAGGGATGGCTCAGGATATTAATTTTTTCATGTTACTGTTATTTTTTAGCCCAAGTCAATAAGTACTTCTGTCCACAAGGCCCTTCCAAAATAGATGTTCTGTATCTATGTGCTAAACAGCAAAGAAAATACACATACAGAGAGGAAAGTGATTTATGAAGATTATAATTGGATCAGTGGTGAGGCCAAAGGTACCACTGAGCTACATACACTACTTTTCCTGCTTTGTCTCCTTCAGTCTAAAGTGTTCACTGAGCCTGGCTGTCTTCTGACTCAGATGGGTTTAAGCAGCAGTGATGTTTATTATATATAAATACATATGTAATATAATGGCATTCTATTGACAGCTGTCTAATTTAACAAGGACTCACTGATTAGTGTGTCTTGTTGTAAAAACGCATGTATGTGCCATTCAAGTTAGATGCAGGAGTCTGTGGTAACAGGCACTATTCATGGAAAAAAGAAAGAGATGGTTCCTACTCCTGAAGAATGTGCCATCAAAGACGAGAGGTACTATTGAGCTGCCTAGACATGGGTTTAGAGTATCATCTAATGTAGCCTTGGGTATCTGCAATATCCTTTTGGTTGGTGCCTATTTCATTTGCAAATCTGACCCTAACCCTACTAGCAGCCTGGCTCTGAGGTTCCCAGCATGATGGGTGGCCCATCTGAGAAAGGAAGGCATGGATGGAGTGCTGTTGGTGTAATGCCGTGCTCCCCTTGGCATGCCTTTTGCAGCCCCAGTGTCCCTGGATCTGGAGACTTTGTGGTTCTCTGAGCTCTAATGCCAGCCCTAGTGGGAGCCTATAAAATCCTATGTGGGCTAAAATCCTATGTTGTGGATGACACACCTTGCTGGGTGTGTTTCATGACATGAGGACCATTCCCTGTGGCGTGAGGCTGCAGGGCCATGTCCCTGGTGAGACCCATGTTGGTCCTCAACCTGGTCTGTCTCTTTGTTTGTCCCAGCCATTTTATTACCTTCTGTGCGCTCCTAGAGTAGTCAAAGTTGAAGCCCAAAGACAAGTAATATAGACACATCAGATATAGGGGGAATCTTTAAATAATTGTGTCTCAGCAGAGACACTCTTTCATGATAACTAATCAGAATTATCAATATACAAGATTTTTACTCTCTGCATTTATATGTCAGTACCACGTAGGAACTAGTACAACATTTTCTGAAACCAGAACCTAAGAAAACTGCCTGGCACTGCATCTTTTTGTTCCTGTCAGCAGCAATAGCAGAAAAAGCAGGGGAGCATGAAAAATTTGGTCTGTGAGCCTTTTGAGGAGAGATGAAGTGGGAGAAGAGGTGCCAAACCTCAGGTGTAGATAAGGTATTTCTACAGGGGTCAGTTGACAGTCTGGAACTACAGCATATTAAATCATTCCTGCTTATAATTTAGGTGCTGTTTTCAGCTGCTTCTGGTGAAAGCAGAAAGTGCAAGTTACCTTAGAATTTGCAAATATGTAATAAATTTTTTTGCAGAAATTTACATTTCTATTGCTTTCATCTTGCAATGGAAGAATGACATGGTACTTATACAGTACAATATAGTTCTCTATTTTTACTCTACTTTGCTCTGATATCTGCTGGGAAGGGAAATAAAAATCTCTATGCTCTAACAGATAGTCCAATAGGGCTTTTGAATATGTAAATCGTAAATCTATGTGGAACTGGAAGTTCATTAGGTCAGTTAAAGGTTGTTTTTGAAAAACATTTAACAGACTCTAACCACGAATCTTATCACAGAGCTACACTTGCTACATGTATCAGTGAAATTTAGGGAGGCTGAATAGGACAGTGTGTCTTGGGTTGACAAGAGCAGCCCTGCACTGAAAAGGAGAAGATGCCATTTATAAACAACTGCTGTTTACAAGGCAGAGGAGAAGATAACCCTTGTAGAGTCAACTAAAATCACCTGAAACCTTTTGAGGAAAGATGTCAGGTTTGCCCAGCAGGTTGGCCAGTCTCCCTGTGGTACAAGGCCTTTTCCATACAGACATTTCTGTTCCTTGCTGCTGGGACAGATTGGAACTAATGGTGTGGGGAGCCTGATTTGCTGCCTCTCTGATCTGTGGTAACTATTTGTATGTTCTGAGGAGGGATGAGTAAAACTTCCCAACTTAAATTTTCTGCAATCTTCATTGTTTTATCTTCATTCAGTGTTTCAAAACCAAATATTCACATTATTCTGATGTTTCCTTATGTAGTGTCATGAATTTTATGCTTGTAGGCACATCCAGTCCCATCTCCTGTAGATAGCAGGCTTTGAAATGTATTTAATTACTTGTGTCTTATGTCTGGTAAATTAGGTCAGGCTTCAGCACAGAGGTTCTTGGGGGTGTAAATGCTCCGTGTGGTTTGTAGCAGCTGCGATGCAGAAAGACCTCCGTGTTCCTGCCCCTCTGACCTCACATCAGTCAACTGAAATTTTGGTCTGCTATAGCCCACATGCTTCACCCACCCAACGTCTGTCCACTCCTGTTGTGTTGGGTAGGAGAGGATGTGTGTGGTGAAAAACAGAGGCGAAGTAGTGAACCAGAGCAGACTGCTAACTGAGAGATAAAAACAGTATCTGCGCTTTATGTCATGTAAAATGGAAGTGTTGTACATCCCTGGACCAAGATGTTTAATTTTAGCTCTGTTGTACAGTAATCTATGACCTCCAAGACATGTTAATGCACCATGAAAGCTTTAATTCTGATGCCACTGGCCAGAATTCTCTCCTAATGGCTGGGTTCCTAGACTCTGCTATAGAAAGGCAGACAGAAAGAGAGGTTTAACACACTTTTTTTAAGTCTGCTATCCTGTGAAACTTTAAGGGATTATAAACCATATCAGTAGCTACTGAGATCTTTAGTCATAAGTAGTTTTTACAGAAAATGTCAGAAAAACATCACAGAATATGCTAACTGTGGCTTCCTCTTACCGCATGATCCTGAGTGTACGTGCAAGTGTTAAAAAATGAGTATTTTAAAGGAAAAATTGGCAGCAGAACATCTAGCGTTTTTGGGAGAAAATGTATCTTTCTTTTGATGTGGATTATGTGTTAGCAAGGAGGAATAATAAGAAAATATCATGTTCACTCAATATCATACAATATATGATTTTTCATAAATAATTTTCATCACATACGGCTAATTTAACGCACATTGTTGGCATTGCCTGTTGCTGCTGTGGGCTATCCCTGCAGCTGTAATTTCAGGTCCTTAATGTTATGTAATTTCAGGTCCTTCTGTTACTCTGTGTTTTGGTATTATTACATCTAGCCTGATCATTTCAAAAAAAATCTCCAATGTTTTCTATTCCCTTATTCATACTGTTCCTGTTTTTGCACAGTTTATTAAAAGCTCATATAATATTGCAGGTTAAGTGATAAAGTACGTGGGTTTTGCTAAAAATCATGCCAGAAAGTGCATCCAGTACTTTGAACATAGATCTGTTGTCTAGCAGGGAGTGTGACCAGACTAGGAATATAAAAGTCTACTATCTTTGTATTAGAAGAAGAGCGTTGAGAAGTCATCCAGGCAAAACACTTAGTAGAGAGCACAACCCATTGTTCAGGTGAGTACTCCATAAAAGCACTCTCTATATGTAAGCTGAGACACTAAAGAAACACTCAAGAAAAATTTGAATTATTTATTTCCACATGTTACCCTTTAAAAGCACTTTAAGATCACTCCAAAACACTCCTGTCAGTACATAGTAATCTCAGAAGGAGGAGATGAAAGACATGCTACTTGGGAGAGGCTTTGGAGAATGGAAGTACAGGTAACTATTGCTTAAATGGGCCAGCACTCTCTCTCTCTAGTTCTTTAGACACCGATAGGACTGAGACACTTACCTCAATTTTGTGAACAATTTTGCCTTCAAAATCCCCAGGTCCTAGTGATCACCACATGACACTGCTCAGCTTTGATCCACACAGAGACCTTATTTGTCCTTAAAATGGGGCTCAGTTGTTCAGTTAGCCTTTCCTCCTGGTTGGATGAGCTAAAGGAGAGTGGGTGTCTGCATCCCCAATGGATATGAAACATTCCCCATCTTCAAGGAAGACAAGACAGGCAGTATCACGGACCCTGAAATGACAAGTTAACTGTGGCACAGGCAGCTCCTTGTTCCCTCGTGACATTTTCAGATTGGCCTCCTTACTGAGTTACTTAAGACAATTCTCTGAAAAATGTGAAAACAGACCTGCAGTTTTACTCCCCTCTAGGTGTCTGCTGGATCTATGCAATGTTCCCTGTGGATCTGGCAATCACAGAATCATAGAAAGATAATGAAACACTATGTCAAAGATGATCCCAAGGGTCGTTCTTGCAGTTTGTTGTGTTGGTGGTCAAGATCTGTAGCAGCATTTAATGGCATAAATTCAGTCCCTTACCTTGCTTTGGTGTTACCAATGTGTGAGGGTGTGCTCCGGTCTCTGCCACTGATGTGTCTTCATGACTTCTTCATTCCTTTTCATCTGCTTTGTGCTAACATTTATTTTCTTCCTTAAGAAGATAAAAGGAGTAGATCAGACAATTTATTCCTACCATATTTTTAGATGTTTTCTGTCTGTCATTCTAACTAAAAAGGAGATGAAAAGGATGAAATTCTGGGACAGTAAGTTGAGTGTAAATGTTTATTGCTAACAAGTATGAAATTCTACAATTCTGGTTTACAATGATGCATTAACCCTGAGATTATGTTTTTTTAAATTGGCTTTTTCATAGTGCAGAGAGGCTGCTGTCAAAACAATTATTTGTGTGGCGTTTCAAAAATCATAGATGTGATTTACACTCCATTGAAAATCAGTGGGATACATTTAAAGTACTGTTGTGCTTTTTAAAATCCCACCAAGGATGTGGGCTTCTAAGCTGCCGAAGTACTAATTCAGCTGCTTTGAACTCCAGCATAGTTTTGAGGTGAATATCTTGCTTGCTTTATGGGAAAGGAAGCACATCGATCTGTTTTTGACAATCCCCACTGCAGATCTGAAGACATGACTGAGGCTGCTGGTTACACTGCCTGGTGTTCTGTGTGGTGTTCAAATGGAGTCTGGGGCTGTTTTGCCTTTTCTGTCAGAGCATAGTTTTATGGTAGGTGATGCTGCCAAGGTCACAGGAAAGAATATCGTAAAACTTGGATGGTTTCGCATCGTGATTGAAGCTATCTTTTTTCTTAAGTGGCAAAGACATTCCAGGAATGTAGCCTAATTTGGCCAGCTTTTAACTGTCTGAATTTCATATATGGCACTTGGTGCTATTGGAAATTGGAGAAAATATTAGTAACAAGAATTTTTCATTGGAAAATACTGATTTGTCAAAATGGGGAAGGTTTCTTTTCAGTGTGTTGCCTTGCTCATGAAATATGAGAAAAAAACTTTGAAATTGTGAGTTTATTTTAAAATTTTTGTGAAAAAAATCACGATTAGTATCCTCTCATAATTCAATTTGATGATTAATATATGTCTAAAAATAAACCGAAGTCAAATAAAACATTTGCAAATTATTGAAAAGAAACACTTGCCGAAATTGTAACATTATTTTGTATTTTAAAAACTTCTCACCCTGGTTCAGAATGAATTTTATTCAGAAAATAAAAACTGTCTCCCTTAGCTCTCCCAGACCTATTAAAATGAGAGTGATTCAGTACATAGATAATATCTGAAAGCACTTGAGTTTGTCAGTTTACAGTGTGCAGAAACATAAAGGCTTACCACGAAACAAGAACAGAATATGGATTTCCTGGAAATGCTGTTCAGCTATAAAAACCCAACTCTTCTCCTCCCGCCAAGAACCCCATGCACGTGTCTTACATCTCTAAATCATCAGTGCTCTGTAATTTTTTAGAGATGACCTTACAAGGATTTCACTTCCCCAGGTTTGCTAGTAACCTCTGCACATAGGTTAAATGAGCTTTTCTCTTCTGAAATGGAAATATCCGGAAGACAAACCTGAGATATTTATTGCACTTTACTGAACAAAATGTGTATTTCCCTTCTGAAACGAAGCAGCTGAAATTACTGCGTGCAGGATGTTTTACAGGCTATAAAAGCTAAATTGTGGAAAAGGCTCTCTCCCTATTTGTTTTAGGTGAACAAATTTTCATTTGAAAGTAAAGGATTCCAGTTTTGAAGGAAAATTCTCATGAATCCACCTCTTCTAGCAAAATTACTTCAGAATAGGCCTTTCTGGGCTTTTATTTGATTTAAAGCCAACATAATGCAAAAAGGCAGAGCTATGGATCCACTTTCTCCCCCTTCTACTCCATAACATTTCATCCTCAATGCAGAAATTCCAAATGTTAATTTTGGGCAGTTTTTCATGGTGGGTCCTTTAAGCTGGTTACAGCCATGGGGGCCTATGGCTTAATGTTTGAAACCAAAAGTCTGGCATGCCATTCTCAGGTTGAGACAGACTCTGTGATCAGGGTGAGGTTAATTTAAAAGTGATACATGGATATTTTAGTGAAAATTATCTGATTTATTAATACTTAGGACATCCACTAGACTTAAGTTGGTAAATGACCATTGCCAGCTCGCAGATGCTGTGGAGATTCTGATTTTAATAAAGTAGTAAACTTTACTTTTAATAAAGTAGGTGTTTGTAATGAATAGAAAGAGACCAAAGTCAGGAGGCATCATGAGAGGCTGAGCTTTATATCGGAGGGAGATGAAAAAATGAAATACTCTGTGATTCATTTTCCATACTTCATATGATAACACCTTGGCCTATTGTACCATTATATGACAGAAAGAGTTACTCTGTGTTAGGTAGAAAAACACATCCTTTAAAAAAAAGAGAAGGGCTTATTATAACTTGCTGTAATTCTGTTTCCTCACTACATAAGAATGGGGCAAAGAAGAGTATAACAGGGAGATTAGCCTGGCAGATGAGAGCAGAGCCTCTGCTGGGCAGAAGGGGTGCGGAGGAGAAGGCTCATGCAGGTCACCCACCTACCTGGGATCTACAGCTATTCCTCCTCCACGAGTACCCTGCCAGATCTGCTCTCCTCTACTGCATTATGCATCTCTAGCTTAGAAGTGCCACTCACTGCCCATAAATTGTACAGATAGGAATTTTCTGGAGAGCATACTTCACTCTCTGAGAAATGCCAGGAGGAATTCTGACTTTCCAGTCTCCTGCCAGGCTGCCTGTTCCTTGGACAGCCTGCCAGAGCAGGTAAAGGTTTCCTGCAGAAATGTTTTCACGCTGTCTCCAAACTTCAGACTACAGGGCTCCTGTTCTCCCTGCCTTACAGTGTGGACGCTGTGTTTTTTTTTTTTTCCAAAAATTACCAAAAATAATTAGAAATTCCAGCATTTTCTATGAAAAAGTTTGATTGCTATGTGTCAGGCGTGTTGCTTCAGGTCTCTTTCCTGGCAGTTGTGGAGCACTCTAGGAAAAACATGTCATCTCCCTGGCCCTGCAGCAGCTCCCTCTGGCTTACAGCTTCAGGGGAGGCATCAGCAATGAAATTAATATGCTTAATAATTTTTGAGAAGAGCAACAGGCTCTGTTTGAGTCTCAGCAGGCGAGAGATTGCTTAAGCGTGCTTCTCTGCAGGCAGTTTTTGCTCTTGTATGAAAGTCTGTAAATCTTTAATGGCAGCTATGCTCCTTTGCTTTTGCTGCCCAGTTATTTTTCATGTATTTTGGTGTGTCTCTTAATTCCGTGAAATGATTTACATGTGTTAGTTTAGGAAATACCATTTGGAAAGAGAAGCTTTCACTCTCTGTTAGCTGGAGCATTTCTTCCCATGCACAAGAGCATTTGCTGTTTTATAGATGTGTCTGTAGTTCAATCCCCTGGAAAAAAAGTGGAGAAGGAAAAACCTTTTAGTAGTCTTAGCACTTGCTCAACCACCTTTGAACACACATCAAAGAAGCAGTTCAGGGGGGAAAGAATAACTATTTTATTTTTGTAGAAGTAGTTTGTAAGGGCAACTTAGTAGTCTGGTAACTGTGGCAACAAAGGAGTATGTTTGCTATTTGCTTTCATGTAGATTGAAAAAAAGGAAGTAATTTCTTCAAATAAAAATATGGGCTTCTTTCTGTAGACAAAATTATGGAAATTGTGTGAACAGATTTAGAGCTGCTAAAAGTGTTTTGATGCATTGTATTGCATTGTGACTAGTACCTTCATGGAATGTTTTCTTAAGAAATTACAGTAGAGTTATCTGGAAACAGTGAGATATCTGGAATTTTATTGAAAAATTTAGTGTAAATGCAAATGTAAAATATTTTTCTTTGTACTGTGTAATTGAGTATTTATTTTCAATGAATTACTCTTTAAGCTCCTGAGTAATTTCTGCCTGGAAGTTTAGAGGGATGCCCTGATTAACTTGCACTAGAATGCTCTGAAAGATGAAAAAAAAATCACATTGCCCTTTTATGCTATATTGTGAATAAATATTACAGATTAAGGTCGAAACAATTACCCTAAGACTGCCCAAACAAGTGTGCTAAATTTGGTCACTTTAGATTAATTTTCAGTGCAGAGCACATGCTTTGATCTGAGTAGTTAAAAAGGATCTGGTGGCCAGAAATTATAGTTCAAATCCATGCATAGCCAAATGATAAATATAATACCAGTGGCTGAAAATTCAGTGGTGCGGCTACAAGATTTGCCTTGTGTTTAATTTTTTTAGTCAAACCTTTTATCCATGATTATAGCCAGAAAAAGAATGACGAGGTTTAGGAGAGTTGACTGTATTTTTTTTAAATACATTGATTTCTCAAATGGCAGGCTGAGAAGTGACTGAAAGAGTATTTTTGATCCACAGAGGATACTGATGTACTTCCTTCAGGAGAACAAACATTTGTCTTCTACCCTGTTGGGATATCAATAAAAATAGCAGTTAACTTCTGACTACATACCTTTTGCAGTACTCAGATGTTAGCATCCTGCTTTACTAATCAGTACCTCCATCCTTCTGGACCTAATACCCATTAGAAAATTGCTCACTGCCTGTTTCACATTGTCAGTTTAATTAGCTAATAAGGATCACCTTACAAACTACACCATATAACCTCCTTCTAGGGGTGTGTTGCCTTTTGCCATTTTTCTCCAATCCTGTTCACTGAGGGCAGATTTTCTCCTGGTAAGCAGATTTATTAATACAATTTGTGCTGCTTACAACTATCTGGTTGGTGTAAGTAGACAATTTGGTGCAAAAATGCACAGGTTCTATCCTCGCAGTCCCTGAACTAGAAAATTCCTTGGGAAATTTACTGATACTTGCTGCTGCCTGGGTTTGCTGACCTGTTTGTGAGTGAGCACATGTGAGTTAAGGTACAGAACTGATGTGTCTATAGGGTGCAATTTGGTTTTCATATTATGTTATACTCTGGTGTAACTTGGTACCAGTGAAAGTACCTGATTCATAACACTGTCTGTAGGACTAGATTCAGAACTTCTTTTGATTTGCAGGCTCCACTCTCCCAGAGTTATACTGCATTTATTTTTCATTTGTGTTCAAGCAAAATAATCTGCAAAATGCAGCCTAGGCAATTCAGTGTTTTCTTCTCCAGTTTCTAGGATGAGGTTTTTTTTTAGTGTGGACCTGCTTGAGGTAAGTGCTACTGTTGTGTAGAGCAGGCAAAAGATTGTAATTATGATACTATGGACTTGTTTGGTTGATATTATTTGTCTTTTGGTACTGTACTAGAAAAGGGATAAAAGTAATTAATTTAAATGTAGCTATGCAAACAATTTTTAGTGTATGTGTGGTTAGAATTCTGTGAATGCAGCTTGTGGAGGCTGCGTGTTGTTTAAAAATGCAGTTTCTGGTAGTGAAGCCAAACTTCTGTTGATGTATTTAAGATGCAATGGGAAAAATCCAGCTATCTTACAGTGGTCTATGATAAGGAAGATGATAAGAGCAACTATAAACTTGATGCTTTCAGCTCAGAAAAAATGCTTGTAAAGCCAAGTAAGACTGCTGAAGAGACAGGGTGCCCAGTTTTTGGTTGTGGGTCATATGAAAAGATAACAATTGAACATTAGGTCTACTGAAAACTCTAACTTTTGCTTTAGTTTTGAAGGTGAAAGCTTCCGTTTCAGTATTCTTGCTTAAACAGAATGTATGCTTTAACCTATAATATAATCTTAATTTTACTCTAAACTATGCGGGAATGTAACAAATCTTAAATAGGAAGATACTGTTTAAATATTTATGATGTCTAAGTGATGTAGCCGTCTGTGTGTTTATCTCCACTTTGAAAATGAGATGGCATCTTAGAATTAAGATTTTGAATATTGTTTTTCTGATCTGGAATATCTTCTAAAAATCAAATAAAAAAAATTCCTTAGGTCAAACCTTTAAAGCCAAATCAAGATGGTTTGTGAAAAGCTTGGACTTCTGTTTTACAATTTGGTTAAATATGCTCTCTCTACAAGTTTCAGTGCATGCACACAATCCACTTCAGAATATTACTTTCACATTTAACCTAAAGGATAGGAAAACAACCCCACTAACTGAGGAAAGCAAGGAAGGAGACTCCCATTTGACTGGCACAGGTGCTTGCTGTTTGGACTCCTGGTGTAGCTCGTTACCTGACTCTCTGCAAATCCATATACCAGTAAATTAAGGTGCTGCTTTTTGTGTCTGAGCTAAAAATCTAAATGTTTTTATAAGTGATTCTTGCTAGGACTTAAGAAAGGGCAAAGATCCCCTGTAGCACTGTAGTAATAGCTACAGTCTGCAACAATTTCAGTGTAATTCTGTAGGAAGATCTGTGCTGATATACCATATATGCATTTATCTTACTCAGAATTGGGTTGATTGCAAAGAATGAGCTTAGTGAAAGTATGTTAAAATGATTGATTTTTTTTTTTTAATTTCTAAAGTATTCCTTTCTTTAAGTTGAATCAAAGATATGTCAGAAAGGTTGGAGAAAATGTTTAATAAAGATTAGGAAAGTTTAAAGAATGGAGTTCACTATTTTCAGAGAAGACCACTTTTTATTGTAATTTGTTAATAGAAAATAAATTTAATTCCTGTATGGAGTTAGCTCACAATTGCTGGAATACATAACCAAAGTCAGAGTGTAAATAATAACGCAGCCAGCACTGGTAACCTTATCGGTGCATAGTAAACCTGATCAATGAGCTAAGAAGCCATTGCAAACCCATGTGACTGGAAAACCCAAATCAATGAGCTAAGATATGTGGCTGTAAAACTCAAATGCTGGTGTAAAGCAGGAGAACCATTAGCTTGTGGTGGAGCTAGGACAGTTGGTTATGGGGACACAGCAACAGGCAGGAGCCATTTTTTGATGGAGCTTCCCATGGATTGCTTTTGGGATCATTCATGTTTAATACTTTCATTAATGATCTTGGCAGAGATATGAGTATGCTTATATGATTTCCTGAAGACGCAAAACTAAGGGGGATTGTCAATAAGGCTTGAGATGCCTTACAGGAAGAATTGTATGACCTTGATAATAGTAATATAAATGAAATTCAGTAGTACAGTGTGAAAGGTCCTTGCCCTGGGGGTTACTGGTAAGAATGCCAGGTATCAGCTGGGAGCTAATTTTGATTTGGGATACAGGCTTTTAACATACAGTAGGGACAGTCAAGCCTTTTAATTCTTCCAGTTCTCATCTTTTAAGCTTATGAAGCAGGTTTTGTGATTATGAAAGAGTTAATACATACTGTGTTTTTAATAGTTTTTCTTGTAACAACTGTTAGTTATATGGGTTATCTGATTCAGGAGCTGTCACATGTATATGTATGTAAGTTTGTAAGCCTGATGGAGTAAATGACAAAAAAAACCCCTATCTCCTTGTATTTGTCCGTGAGACAGGGAGGTTAAATAAAGAAAAGCAAGGAAAGAAAATACAGCATTCATATACTTAATCTTGATCAGAAGTGCATTTGCATATTAGCTGAATAAGTTTCCCGCCCCCCTCACGATCGGAGGGTTCCTGTAAGAGCTCGGGGAAAGCTTTGAAGCTTCAATTTAACGCGCTTGTCCCCAAATGCGTCATGTGCAGAAACAGAGGGGCAGCACTGAAAAGTCAGCGTGGCCCGTGGGTGTGTGGTTTAACTCTCCAGCTTGGGCTCCGTGGGCACCACTGCTTCAGGAAATGTTCACCTGCTCCCCACAGGAAATACCCACAGCAAGGCCTGGAGCTGCTACCCCAACCTGCCCTCGGTGCTGCAGGGCTCTTTTTCACACTTTTTTTTTTTTTTTTTTCCTGACTGCTTGGCAGTGTTTTGCCCTGTCTGAAATAGCTTTTCCCTGAGTCGGGCTCAGCAGAGCCCTGTGGTGAGGCTCTGCAGAACCAGCCATGTCCAGCATCGGGCAGCCCCAGCCTCGCTTCACGCAGGCCCCACAGCTACCTCCCTGATGCGAGTGCATGGATACTGGAGAGATGAGTATCAAATGTCAGAAATCCGTGAAATCCACGGTATTGAGGTGTGTACTTTGTACTGCTTTTGCTGAAACGCAAGAGGAGATAGAAAACAGCCTGTGACTTAGGAAACACTGTTCTTCCCCGTGCTTCGAGGTGGGAAAATGGCTGCTGAGGAGAGCGTGGGTATGCAGCCGGTCAGGGAACAGCTGAGCCCCTGTCTTGATGTTGCTGGAGGGGAAAAGGCAAATGCCAGCCCAGCTCGCATTCAGTGGAAAAAGGAAAGAAATAGGTATGTAACTAAAGTTACAGTAATATCTGTAGTGTTACTGGTATGGCACATTCAGAATTATGGAATTGTTTTAGTTGGAAGAGACCTTTTAAGATCATCAAGTCCAAGTCTTAACCCAGCACTTCTATGTCACCATTAAACCACGTCCTTCAGCAGCACAGCTATGTGTCTTAAATTCCTCCAGGGATAGTGTCTTCACCACTTCCCCAGGCAGCCTGTTCCAGGGCTTGACAACCCTTCCGGTAAGGAAATTTTTCCTAATATCCAACGTAAACCTTCCTTGGCACAACTTGAGGCTATCTTCTCTTGTCCTATCACTTGTTACATGGGAGAACAGAATAACCCCCACTCACTACAACCTCCTTTCATGTAGTTAGAGAGTGATAAGGTCTCCCCTGAGCTGCCTTTTCTCCAGGCTAAACAAGCCCAGTTCTCTCAGCCAATCCTCATAAGACTTGTTCTCCAGATGTCTCACCAGCTTTATTTTCTTCTTTGGACACACTTGAGGACCTTGATGTCTTTTTTGTAGTGAGGGACCCAAAACTGAACACAGTATTTGAGGTGTGAAGAAACCTTCCTCCCTCCCTCCTCCGCCACCAGTGTCTCCAGCTGCATTGTGAGCTGGTTTGGTGGGCCAACACCACTGATAAGGTAGAGACTTTTTATCAGGACAAGACAAGGGGTAATGGGTTTAAACTGAAAGATTGTAGGCTTAAATTGGGTACAAGGAAGACATTTTTTATGATGAGGATGGTGAGACACTGGAATGGGTTGCCCAGGGAAGCTGTGGATGCCTCATCACTGCAAATGTTCAAGGTCAGGTTGGATGTGGCTTTTTCACTACCTAATGTAGTGAAAGATGTTCCTGCCCACAGCAGGGGGGTTGGACTAGATGATGTTTAAAATGTCCCTTCCAACCCAAACCATTCTACAATAATGAATGTGTCGGGAAAAAAAACAACAACGGAGTGGTTATGCTTCAGGCTTGTTTAATAAATTCATTAATGGCCTTGATATAAATATTACGAGTGTACTTATAAAAGTTGCTGAAGATGCAAACCCAAGAAGCTCTAGAGGAATAAACCCAGGAGGCCTTGTTCGGTTTGGGGTGACCTGAAATTAATTTTTCTTTTTTTGTTGGTCATCGGACAGAAACTCTATTTTTCGCACTGTTCTACTAATAGCTTTATTTGTGATGTGCTTTCCAGCCTTTGATACAGTGCTGCTAGCAGGAACAGAGGGGAAGGATGAACACAAATGTTTGTCTATTTCTAGAAGAACACATAAGGCCAAAAGAAAACAAATGGGGAGAAAGTATGTTCAAGCTAGTTAAAAAAAAATACCATGAGGGGAGGAAAATGTGTGTTATGTATTTTGCTAAAGCATCCTCAGTTGATTTATCATAGTGAAGAATTTTCTCCAGGAGCAAAAGTCAGGTTTCTTACATGTTTTTAAATATCTTGAAAGAAGCTTATGGTTGTTACTGTAATAATTTCAGATGGGCAGTGGAAATTTGGAAATTATTCAAGTGTAAAACCATGTAGTACTGTGGGTCTACATCCTCACCATTAGTGACCTGTGACTATCCTGTTTCTTCTCAGTTGTTCTGGCTGGCAAAAGGAGATTAAAGCCAAAGCTCTATCCTTGCTGTTTGCTTAAAGGAAGTAAATGAACACATAAGTACAGTATTTTGTACCAAAAGAAGTACAGGGATGAATAGATGACAGAGGCTCCTGTTCATTGTTGAGTTTGACTCGCTTAACCTCTAGGATCCACATGACCACTTAAGTGTGGTAGATGGACAATAAAGCACTGATTATATTGAAAATTTTGGTGTGAATGGCAGTGAAGAAAG
The DNA here is from genome assembly GCA_025331215.1 of Actenoides lindsayi. Classification (NCBI taxonomy): domain Eukaryota; kingdom Metazoa; phylum Chordata; class Aves; order Coraciiformes; family Alcedinidae; genus Actenoides; species Actenoides lindsayi. Next base: position 72,376 of record WTSP01024127.1, on the reverse strand, counting down.
GGAAGGTTTGCTCATGGCAGACGTTTGGACCCCTGTGGGGTGTTTTATTTTTTTGCAGTATTTTAACCACTGCAGGCATGACTGGCAGTGAGCAGATGTGAATCCTAAAGGGGTGGAAAGAGAAATGGAAGAGCAATGAAGGAAAGGATGGGGAGATTCAGAAGTAACCTCCATAGCAGGTTTGTTTTCACACTGTGGTGTGGACCTGTTGTTTTGGTAAGTGTCTTTACCAATGTGATTGTGAGCACAGTGTCAAGGTCTGGTTGTGACTGTAGTATACTCGATAGCTCTTGTGTTTGGGTTTCAGAATACTTCTGGCCTTGCATTCATCTAAGCTAGCAAGCAGAATGTATTTTGCTAGACTTCTGTAGGATCAGCAGAAGTGACTTCTGTTGGCTGCCGTGGTAAGCACTGCTTAGTGAGCACCCTAAAATAGTATTATAGCCTATATAAAATTTGCACGTCAAAAAAAAAACTTATGAAGGGAAGGCTTCAGTACTGTGCAACAGATGTGTTTTGGTAAGTGTGGGAGCATATCTGATGGCTTTCAAGGTCATTTTTCTTTATTGTACATTTATAGCAGCTTGTAGAAATTATTGAATAATGGATATCTGCTTTCTCCAGAGTATGCAGAATTGATTTTTTTGGTGAATTACTGATTGGATTGATTTTATGCTTAAGACAGTATTGGACAATTAAGTGTATAAGTTACTTTGATCACTTAGATACTTTGTTTGATCTACTGTTGCAAGCTAAAGCTTTAGGCACATTTATCATGACAATTGCAGAATCTGGAAATGGAAAAGGCCTCTTAAATCCTCTAGTTCTTCTCTGACTGGACAGGAATTTTGCTACTATGTATTTATTACTGGTTTCCCACCAGTCCTAGACTTGTCAAGGAATGTGATTTTTATTTTTATATTTTTTAAAAATTTTATTTTAAAATATCTTTTTAACAGTAGATTTTTTTTTTTTAATGTTTTTTTCCATAAGATACCAGTAAGTGGCCTCTGTATTAATCACTTAGGTGAAAATTTCACTGCAGTTGTATCTGCTTCACTTGGGACTAAACATCTTTTGTCAGGATGATTTTCCTGGTAATTCAGATTCAGGTCTCTATTGTAGTTTTGTTTGTTGCCTTTCAGGTACTCTGAGAGGAAGTCGAGGGGGGTGGAGTGGCCTTGAAAGTTATTACTGTTAGTGGAATGGAGGCATGTTATTTGATTGGAAAAGAATTATACAGATGTTAAAACAAAAGACAAGAAGCTTGAATCCATAGAAAAAATGAGGAGGGATTCAGAATAGGTTTGTCACAGTGTGAAAGGTACTGAAGTATCTGTATTTCCTTGAAAATGAACAGGGACAAGAGGTCATCTCCTAGGTGCAGTGTTCTACTGCGGGAAATCCTTCAGGAAAAATCCTACATTCTACCTTCTCAGGGTGGATTTTGTGCTTGCTGATTTCATATGAATAAGTAGGTGGCCTTCTGGTCTGTAAAAGTTGCTAAATACTTGTGCTTTGACCTCCTGGACTCTTCTTTCTCTCCTGCTGGTTTTTGCACAATCATGGTTTTGTATTGTTTTACTGATAGGACCGTAGCATCCAGTTGATTTTTTTTGCCCTCAGTCTGTGCTTCCTCCATGGGTTGTTTTTTTCTATATCCCATTACTGCTATATTCAAACATCTCACAGTTTTTATTGCTTTTTCCAATTCCCCTATGAATTAGGCAAATGCAGTTATTCTCATTTGAGAAGAACAGGGCTGAGGCACTTGAAAACTGAAGGCCATAAAGTGAAAGATATTTAGGCACCTAAATGTGTAAAGTGCCTAATGCAATTTTTCTAAAGCATCCAAATACATTAAGCATTTAACTCCTGCTGACTGCGGTGGAAGTTAAGTACCTAACTCACCCAGATGTTGCCAAAAAATGTGGATGGCTGCCAATCTGTCCCTCTTCATATTTAGTTAGATAAATATTTGAAAATACAAGTCTAGATGACTTGCTCTATGCTACGCAGGGAGACCCCCAACTGATAACCTATTACATTAAAATTTTTTTCTTCAGCTTTTCAGTTTTATATCAATTGGTTATTCTACTTACAAGATCATTTGTAATACTTTTTCCTGAAATATTATAAACATGGTACTTTAGCTATCAAGATTCTTAGCAATTCAGCAACAGTACCACACTTAGATTGAATCATGTTTAGATTATATCGCTCCTAAACCAGCTATTTTCTTAATGGCATTTATCAAAGCATTTTTGAAGCTGTTATGTCAAAATGGAGAGTATACTTTTTCAGTTAGTAGCTGAGTAGGTAGGAAGGAGATTATGTACTTAGGTTTCTGGATAAAAGCTATGTTTCATATTTCAATTTTTTAAATCTTAATGGCATTTGATAAAGTGATAAAATACAGCAACTGCATTTTACGCTCCTGAATTAAAATGCTTAAGTCTGGGATGCTGCATTACTGTATCTTTATTGCAAGGTTTCTGGAAGCCTCCAGAGAGCCACATATACGACATGTAGCTGAAGGCTGTGTGAAGCTCCTGGTGCACTTGTGTGCTCCAGCAACTGCTCCATGTACGCTTCAGACATCCTCCATCAAGGGCCTTTCCTGCCTCAAGGGGGAGCAGGCATGAGAAGCAGACCCAGACACTGGGCACAGTTCTTCTCTGGACTGTAGTTGCATTTTGGAGGTTGACATCTGACCCTACTGGACCAGCTCACCCCAATGCATGTGTTCAACCCTCAAACCCCATGGCTGCAGCAAATCAATGCCTGCCACTGGTTTCCTTTTATCACCTCCATGGTGAGGCATGGCCTCAGTTTCAGACAAAGATCAGTCTTGAGCCTTAAAACCTTCATCCCCCTGTGTGCTCTCAGAGCAACTGAAAAGCACCTGGCAGAGACCAGCCTGGGTTCTGGCCATGGCTGTGATGGCCTGAAATGAGGCATTTAGCTGTGCCTGCATCATGGCTGGACTGTCTGGATCTGGGGTGAGGGCTCCAGGCAGAAAAGGGACAGTGTCAAGAAATGGCTCTTGCACTTGCTCTCTCCAAATTACCACCAAAAAAATGCTGGTTTGGGTTTCTATAGTACTATTTATAAAACATTAGCTGTATCAAGTATCAGATGTGTTCAGCTGGAAGGGCCTCACCTTCAGATGGTTAAGGGGCTAAAAAGCAGGTACAGGTGTTACATCAGTACCATTTAATGGTAGTTTTATTTTGACTGAATTCCAGCATCTGGTGGCTTGGAAGCAGAGAGCTGTGCCTGTCCCTTTTGCTGCAGATACTGGCCCCTGTGCACCTAAAGGGCATTGTTTGGAGCTGGCTTTCTGATCTATCACAAAGATAATGCAATTAAAACCTACCTGCATATGTTTAATATTGTAGCTCTCTCTTGTTAAAAAAAAAAAATGGTTCTCTTGAGATATTCCTGAGGGTGCTTTGATTTTTGTTGTTATTTCATATTCAAGCATTTAATTTTTGTTTCCTTCTCTTTATCACACTTGCATTGAAAGATTAAAGGGGTTGCAACTTGCTAAAAGAAGCACCAAGTCATTTTATCAAGCAATAATTTGATTTCCCAGTGGCTAAAACATCACTGAAGTAAAAATTTATAGCAGCAAGCCACACTTCTGCCATTGACTTCAGACCTATTTATAGCCTAAAGCAGTAAAATTGCAATTAACCCCCCACTTCATTTTAATGAAATAATTATTCTTCTTCCACTCTCCAATTAATAGAATATCATTGTATTTTTACTGAGAAATTTTAATTCTAAACTACTGGAAGCAGTTAACGCTGTATTTGATTTTAGCCATCTATTGGGACATGACTAAAAAAAAAAAAATCAATCTTAGGATGAGTTTTGTGGGTAGCCCCTTCATATTGAACTGAAGTCACACTGCAACTTGAAATAGATAAAATCTACTCTGGCAGTGGATTGCTTTCATAGTTTTACATGGATAGAATTTAGGAATTTTTTAATGTAATTGAATAACTTTTTCATGTCTTCTGCCGCTGGACAAAACGGAATGTCTCTTTTAGTCAAATTCTTAAGATGAGCTGTTTCTGAAATAAAGAAATGAAGAAAATGTGAAGTGTGAAAGCTGGCTGTACCTCGTGGTGGCAGTACAGTGCAGGTCAACTTCCCTGGCTCCTGGAAGGCAGGTGGCTGTAACTCCAGTGAGTCATAGATTAGGGAGAGTATGTTTTGCTGCATGAAACTCAGATTTTCTCTGAAAACTATCAGCACCACTTCGGATAGAGCAAATAAGTGTCTTCTCTGATTTTCATGTGACTGTAGTATTTTCAAGAGTATGACGACAATAACTTCATTCTTTTGCCTTTTGGAATCATGTCTTTTTTTATTATAAAATATGGTATATGTATGTGACATTAAAATATACATTAACTGTGTCTTGGCTCTATATGTTGCTGGAAATCAACACCTGTGATGCTGAAAGTAGTTGCTTGCAAATATTTAGCTGCAGTTACACTGCCATTTTACTCTGACGTAGCTCAGAACAACCCTATAGCCCTCCCAGAGTAGGGAGTGTCCATGTGGTCATCCAGTTAGACCGGGGCATGGTTTTTTGGAAGATGGATTTGTGAAAAAAGCCCAGCTTTCTGCTGGAGTGGGAGAAGGAGAGGGTAGAGATGTCTCTTGGCAGCGGTGGAAGAGTTCTACAGTGAAAGCTGATGCTGTGGCATCATGAGCCCAGAGAGCCCCATGGTGGGAGACATGGCTGCTGCCCTCAGGAGAGAAGACGTGCTCCTCCGAAAGGCAGGTTTTAGGAATGAAATAAGGCTCTTTGCTCTGCTGGTGGAGCCCATCTTTTCCCACTGAGCTTTGCAAACTCGATCCAGGTTTTCAAATATCCTCCTGAAAGGTCATGGAGACTTAGTATCTACAAGGCAGATATAAGAAGGCTGAGGCAGAGGGAATTTCATGTGCACATCATTTTCGTAATACTTTACAGGAGGAAACCTGCCTTCAGCGTGCACTGTGGCTGCTTTTTTGCCTGAGCACATTTCACAAAATACTGGACAAGGTACCCAAAGACAGTGCATCTTTCTGTAGGTTGTCCTCTATCATCAAAGAATCTATGCTTAAAATAGAGACTCCAAGCGAGACTAGTGAGATGGTGTAACATCTCTGTTTTTACCACCTCTTAGGATGAAATCTCATTTGAGTTACGTTTTACTGTCTTCTGATTTGCCTGGAGAATTTCAAAACCAAGTATAAAGACTATTATATAGCAGCTGTTGTTTACCCTTTACCATAAACAACATCATAGTGTCCTATCCAAGGCAATGGAAGTGTTTCTTATTGTAATGAAGCTTGCTACAGTGAAAATTTTCCCACTGCTTCTGAAGCCTTCAATGCAAAGAGCTGTTTTGCTGTTCTGATCTTGATTCCTGCCCTTTAATTCTTTTATAGTTGAATAGTCTGCAGCTCATGAAAAGATGAGGTTCAGGTTTAATTGTGGAATGAAAAGATTGCACTGGACGATAGCTGGGAGGCTTTCAGCAAATGTGGACATGAATGCACCAAGAGCTTGCTTTGGAAAGTACTTCACATTTACAATTTCACTTTTGTTGTAGAGGCGTGTTAAATACTTTTTTAAAAATTTTTTTTTTTATTCATGTGTTCTTATTTCTCTGAATATAAAACTGTCATTTCATGCCCAGTGACTAACACTTTTCTGGAAATCTCTAAGTTGTTTCAAGTCGCTGTTGCGTGTCATCTACAAACCTGAAACAATTTATGCTTTTTATTTCTCCGTTCCAGTATACTTACCCAGTTAAATATGAAGATTTTTCGACTAATTCAGTTCATCTTTAATTTTATTCATAAGAAACTTGATGTGAAGGCAAGATGCTTTATGAGTTGTGTGGCAGACTTTGTCTTTGTAGCTTTTTAGATATACTGCAAGTAAAGCAACATGAAAACTTTGTTCTGACAAAATAAGTTGCATACGTGGATGTGTAACTGTGCTACTATGACAGATAAACACTAAAAGTTTACTTAACTATCCAGTATTTTTTGGAAATAAGTGAAGCATTTTTTTTGTGGAGGAAAATACATGTAGGGGAGACTTTTTAATTTTAATTTTATTTATTTCCATTATTAACTGAGATTTTCAGCTGAAATGTGTGTTATTAAGGGCTGTTATTTGAGACATAGCTAATGTGGTAGAAATTTGGCTTCTCTAATCATGACTTCAGTTGTTAGAGATGGCTAAGATGGTGATTGCCACACTTAAACACTTTTTTTCCAGAGCGAGTTTTCAATTGTCTAAATAGTCCCTATCTGTAAGAGTAAACCCTTCCATATCTGAAGTATATCATGCTCTGGGGATGGGAAGTACTTGCTATTCTTCAGCAGATGAGCATTTGTTATATGTTCGTAGAGTTTCTGTTGGCTGCTCAGCCGTGTCTCTTATCTACTTGCCTTGAAAAGGGAAAAAAGAAAGGAGCTATTTTTCTCTTAGGAGTGCAGCATTGAGTTTCTCTGTATGGCAGCTCATACAGACAGTGAAATGGTTGTCTTGCAGAGAAATGATTCCGTGTGTTCTGCTGAGAGGTGCTGGACCAGGTTTGGTAATTAACTGCTGTTGAGTGTTTTTGCCTATCTCAAACTTGGTGCTGAGGCTCCTGTTGGATCAGTAAGTGAAAGGTGCAAAAGTCGTTAGTGGTCCTCGCCTGTCTCTTAGGTTGTCTCATGTATTTGTCAGATTCCAGATGGATTTGGTTTGTTCTCTATTTGATTTATATCGGTTAAATTATGAAACATACTGCCAGTGGAGGAAAAAAAGCATTCAGATAAAAAAAATATGTACGTGTTTCTTATTCTGTGAGTTTTGTCATAAGCTGACAGAACTATCCAGAGGGGGAAAGATTGCAGGGTGGTTGCTAAAGCACCTTCCTTGAAAGGCTGTTGGATTGTTGTGACTTGTTGACAATCCTCTTTGGCCATGTAGCAGGAAAAAAACCTCAGTAAGGGGAAAAAACCAAAACCATTTAATGTAGCTTTGAAGAGTCTCTGTATTCCATAAAACTGAGAGGACAACAGGTTTGTCTCAGTATTTCTGAGTAAATAAACACCCAGCTGTTTGCATTTCTTTAGCAGATTAATCCTGCTACATCAAAATGCTTTTAAACTATGGTAATATGTGGTGTGAAAATTACTGTCACTTGTGTCTTTTCAGAAGATTAGAGAGTGAAGATTAACTCTTCTGGGTCTCTGCTGAATATCTTGAAGGTGGTAAAATCTCATATTAGATTGGTAATTAATTTTAGCATTCCTGGAACGTGAGGTCGTGAGTGACATATTCCCAAATATTCACACTTTGCTTTTGTGGACATGCTTGGATTGAGAGGCAGCCTGAATACCTGCAGCTCCACCTAACTTTGAGAGCTCAGACAATTAGAGTAGGAAAATTTCCATGTGTGCCAGCTATGGACTCTGTCATGGCAAAAATGTGAATGTAGATACTGCCTTGGACATTTGATGCAATGGTTGTTGCTGTCATGAGGCGTTTTTTTCTTTCAACTTACATTACTGGATTTTGGGTCAGAGAGCCAAGGTGTTCTCCAGTGTACCTTTATTTGTCAGTGGTCAGAAATAATCCCATTCCTCTGTGTGTCTAATACTGTGGCAGTAGTTGTACATAGCATGTTGAGCCTTTAACATCTGGAGTTAGATTTGTACTTCAGTGGCAACACATCAGGCTCTGTAGCTGTGACCTAAGCTTATGAAGTGTACATCAAAGTTTCTTTTCTGCTTTGCAAAGCCTTTCTGCTTTTTTAAATGTTTCTTCTCAATATATGTTTTCTAATACCGCTGATTGTATCTTGCCAACTTTCAATCAGCTGTCCTCGTACACACTTTTCATCATGTCTCATCATCACATTCTTTGTCATCTTGTCTTCACTTGAAGTATTTTATCTGCTATAATCATCTGCTGCTTAAATTCTTCAGAGGTGTGAATGACTGTAGAGCCCTCGTGTAATTTCTAGAATGACATATCATTGGCCAACCTTTCAGATATGTTTAGGCTGTCTTAGATGGGATGGAGGGCTGCCCCTTCCCCCCAGCACACACTGATTCTTTTTCTTTTATCTCTGAAGCCAGTTACTCATCTTCTTCCTTTAGCTGTCACAGATCACTTCCAGGCACAATCTTATGTATAGAAATTATAGCTTTGACTGCATTTAAAACCTCTTGGTGTTATCAGCACACTGTGTTCACAAGGAGATGCAGTAGGGTAAAATGACAGTTTTCTAGTGACTAGAGTAATAAAATAACATTCCTGATGGCAAATATTTGTGAGTCTCTTTTGGGCTATGGGATTTTGTGTCTTAGTCAAAATTATGAAATACTGAAGTGACTACATTGTGAAGCTGATTCACACAGAGCATCCCAAATCTGAAGATACTTCTCCCTGGCTTTCCCTTTTGATTTGATGCTGATACTGCCCTCTGTAATTCTTTCAAAAGAGGTGCTGGTGCCATTTTTCATTCTTTTGGTATCTTTGTCCCATGTATATCCTCACTTGCACTCCTCATTTTCTTTCACTTTTCTCTATATTCCCTCATTTGATCTTTCTAGTCTCTTTATCTCTTCTCCCTCTTATTCTCTCATTCCCTTTGTAATGCTCCCAATACCCTCCTGTCACTTCTGGTAAGTGGTGTCCTGCAGGGTGATGTCCTTGTGCATGTTTCCTCTACAGGGCTCAGACTTGCCTTTTTCCCCTCCACCTGTCCTATGGCACTATCAAAAAGATGCAGGAAGCTCTCTGGAAATCTATTTTGGACATCCTAATAATTGCTGAAAAACTTGACATCAACAAGAAAGAAGAAGGTAAAACGAAGGCATGATCATTTAAATGAAAATACTAAACAAGTAGTGAATTGGAGAAATGAGCTTTAAAGTGCTGCAATTCATTTGAATTCCTCTTTACCTTGATGTACAAAAATGTATTTAGAAGCAACTGTTTGAAGATGCATGTAATATTTAATGATATGCACTTACTCCTTGTGAAAGTTAATTATCAGAGCAGCCATTATAGCCAAGAACAACATATGTTTCCTCTGGAGTGCCTTTCTGAACTGATCTAAATATTTTTATTCTGAGAAAGTCATGCTGGGAAGTCTGTCTGGTGTGTGATGTTTCCAGAGAATTGTAGGCTAATCTTCCCTTGCTCAGAAGGTACCCACTGCTGTTGGGTGTCCGTTATCACCTTCATTTGTAGGGGGCCACTTTCTTCTTCCCTTCTCAATCTGGTAATTGTGCAGGGTGATTTAGCAATTATCCTTTTTAGCATGTGAAAACAAATCACTTCTGGTATCAGAATGGTTCCTTTCTAAGCTTCAGGTATTCTTAATTTTTTTTGCTAATACTTTCTTGATGTGCAATGTACTACTTCAAAGGAAAACAAGAAACGAGTTTGTTTTCAAGGAGAAAAGTCTTAATGGTTGCACTGGTTGATGCTGGTACTTACGGATGCCCGAAAGTAGATGTCTTAGTCCTGAGCATCACAAAGCACTTCCTAGGCACAGAGGTGTGATGTGGAGATTGTAGGAGTAACTTTCTGTATAGCTACACCTCCTCCCCCATCACAATCACACCAAATCAATCTGTATGAGCTTGTAGTGATGCCAGTGAATATATGGTAGGTATTTATAACTTTGTTATAACTCTTTATATAACTTATAACAGGGAGGAATTGTGCTATTAAATAAATTACAATACCTTTTTTGTGGGGTTGTAATAATTTGTGGAAATTTGGCCTAAAAGTTGACTTTTATTAGGAAAAACTGTGTTACCTGAAACCTTTTCATTATTTGTCTAGAGCTTCACTGGTTTCATCCTTGTTGAAATATAACAGATTTTTTTCCCACAAAAGTGACCCTCTGGGGTAATTATGAAGTGAAAAAGGGCTCACAAGTTTCAGATTGCCAAACCATCAAAGTAGTTTTAAAGGAAAACAATACCCAGTCTTTACTTACACTGACTGAACTGTAAAGGTGCTACTAAATGATAGCTTCCTGTAGGAATTAATTTCTTTATAAACTCTCAGTTTCAGATCCTACTACACGGACTTTCAATGGTGGCTGTTTTTACCTTGTGAATGAGAAAGTTTGTAAATGAAATTCATTTGCTGGTTGCCAGCAGCAGTGCACTCCTGTTGAAATATTTGCTTTAAAGTTATGCTTTCAGCAGTTTCCGCAGTTCCTTGCACTAGCCCAGTAAAATGAGATGTTCTGAATTTAATTAGATCAAATATTTGTTGTGAATATAACGTTTGGAATCAAGTAGTAAATGGAGCTGCCGTAGACACGTACTGTTGAAGGATGTTGTCATTTATTCAGTTTATAAATCAGCCCTGGTTTGTGCTGCTGAATGTAATCCAAACATTGGCATAGAAAAATAATGATAACATACATCATTGCTGCATAATTTTAAGGCATTTTATAGCCTGGAAAATGTGGTGGCTTCTATAAAAGTGACAAATGACACAACACTGTAATAAATAGCCATAGTGTATGCATTGTGAATTGGAGTTTAGATTCAAATGGAAATTCTTTTTCAGCAAATTGGATATGAATTCAATCTCACAACCTCTCTACGCAAATTATTGATTTCAATATATTTTTGTGTGTTCTAATCAAAAATGGCATGTGCATTCTATTAGAAATACAGTAAACCTCATATTTAAAAGGTAGATGAAATCAATTACTATGAATATAATATATTAAAATGTATCTTATATGTATATATCTCTCAACAACAGGACAAAATTTCTTGACTTCATTGAGTGACTGATTCATTGTCTGTTTAGAGTGTTTGACTCTTACTGAGATTGAGTGAGTGATTCAGGTATGTGCTGCATCTTTGTGGTAATCAAATGCATCTTACTGGAGAAAATTCTTGAATGTAATTAAAATTTAGAATGACTCTTCTGGAAAACAAAGATCCGGTGCTAGTCTTACTAATATTGGACAGTTATATTACAGTTGGAGACTCTGAAGTTGAATTTTTTTTTTTTAATATTAAATGACAATGCATTGATAAGTATTCTTTTTGGCTGCAAAGAATTGTTCAGGGGTAGAAAACTGAACCAATATCAGATGTCACACCTCATGGCTAATTAAACAATGTAATATGTAATCATAAGGCTCAAATAAAATCTGTGGGCTTTGCTAAATTATTCCATGACTAGCTTGACTTACACAATATCACCTAATTATAGTTTGTATGGAGTATTTTCGTGACTGCATAGTTCTTCCCAAATGAAAAGTAAACTTTGGCTTCAATTATATTACTGTTTACCAAGCTTGAACAGATTCTACTCGGCCTTGAATAAAATTAACTTCTAATGGTGCATCACATTCAGGTTGAGAACCTCAGCACTGTGGCTGAATCAGCTTGAGTTGGTGTTAGTGGCACAAAAGTCTTTCATGTGGGCCTCATTTAAGGGGAATATGGTTTAGTCCACATAATACTCCTATGTTCTATGACATAAGAAAAACACACAATACTAAAAGAAGGTGGTCTCTAATCATGTCAATAAACCAGTATGGTTGGGTCACAACAGAATTTTGAAGACTCTGCCATACATGTCTGAAAATGAAGTACACTTTTTAGAGAATGTTTTGCATAGGAGCTGTCATATCAGGCTGGGCTGTACCAGTTCTAATCAGGTGTTCTACCAGTGCCTGTTTAGAGCCACTTTTTGGTCAAGAGAAAGGTACAAATAATACTGCTATAGGGACTGTAAACTTCGCTTTGGAAAACTGGTCCCATGTCAGAGGTTATGTTAAACTATGAATCATTAGTGTTGGCAGACTTAAAAAGTTTTAATTAAATAGTTGTAATTCTAGATGTTTCAGGAAACTTGGTACTGCTCTAAAAAAAACCCCAAACAACCCCACACAGTCTGCTCAAAATCACACCTACACATGGAGGAATGAATATGAGGAAGAGATGCAGTATAAACAAAATAATTACTCATATGGATGAGAGATCTAATATTTTGGATGAAGTAGTAAAAATAACATTGAAATGACTGAAAAAATTCATCAGAATGTTTTTAAAGCCTGCCTTTTAAATGTTTGTAAATTAAACATCTTTGTACCCACAGTGATCTGTGTTTAAGAGGTTTGTTGGGGTTTGGGGTTTTTTTTGTTTACTCTAGCATAGGTAAATATGGGAAATTGCCAAATGGGTAAAAAAGATGTGTAAATCAGGACACTGTAGGATATAGGATCTAGGATATATATATATAAACTACCAAAATGAAACACAATCTGCACAAGAATGGTACAAAAGATACTGGAGAGCGCAAAATTAATCTGAAATTCCCCTGGACTAGTGCTCTGCATCTTAGAAAGTTTGAAGTAGGCCAGTGCTCTGCTAAAAAGGTTACCACAGGCTTTTAGTGTAGTAGTGCTTAGAAGCCAGTAAGTGTCCTATAAAGATGCAAAGCTTCCTGTGATTTGACTGCATAAATCCCTAAGGGCATATTATCCAAGTTTTGTGACTGCTTAAGCTCCAGGTCAGTAAGTCACTTGAACTTTTGCTTCATTCACTTTAAGAGGGCTTATTTAAATATAAGTAGAGCACTTTGGCTCAAGGCAGAGTATGTGCAAAATGTTCCTTGAAATCGATGTAATTTGGTTTACTTCAAATTGCCATAATTTAACAATTTTTTTTCATTTAAAGGCAGTGCAGCTCTGCACTTTGAGTGCTCAGAGCATCAATTTTTAAGCAGAAGTATCCAACCCATGTAATAGTGTCCAATGCTTCTCTGATCTAGGAAGATGAAAATACTACCTAAAGCAGAATCCATTGGACTTGAAACTCCAGATGAGCTGTTAAAGTCTGTTTTTCACTCAAGCATATTTTTGACCTATTGCAGTTTTTCTAGAATGCCAAAGCACTGGTACTTTGGTACTAAGCACTGGTACTGGTACTATTTTTAACTGTCCCTGACAAGCATGACCAGGAATTAAAAATGTGAGTAAATCTATTGACTCCAAATGACCAATTAAAAAATGCAACCCCGTTTCTTCATGTAAATTACTTCAGTTTGGTAGACTATTGAGCCAATAATCTTCAGTCTTCAGTGCCAGTGGATGTGGTGTAAATCTGTGGCCTTTCACGCTGTTTCCTGGCAGTCCAGAAGCTGGATTTCTGAGCTATCTGAGGATGGTAAGGTCCTGCTGGATCTGCAGCAGGGCCCTGGCTCTTCTGCCATCTGCTTACACTGGTAGCTGGTGCTGCCTCGTTTCAAACAAAACCGCAGAAACAATCTGGGTAACAGAACAACAGTGATTCTTAATATATATATATATTTAAGCTTTTATGATAAGTGCTGTACACTATAGTAGATCTTTATTATATATTTACATGTTCCTTTTGCATACCATTTTTCTCTCTAGAAGAGTAGTAAGTTTCTAGATAGATAGTGATAGTTTTGTGTTGTGTATCCAAACCTTGGAGGATGGCCTCAGTCCAGAGGCAGTTAGGAGAGTTTTACAGTACTTCATGTTGCATTTCTACAACTAAGAGGCAACAAGGAGCTATGTGTCTTGTGTTCCTCCTCATGTTACTAGCAGAAAGCAGTGTAAAGCAACACATCCTGAACTCAACTGCTTTTTGTACTTGAGGTACTTCTATCTTCCTTTATGTTTTTGAAGATTTATTGCAAAACAAATTCCTGTGGGTTGAGAGTTAAAGATACCTTTTGTTCTTGTAGCTGCAAGTAGTCAGTGAAATGAAAGTTCTTCATAGTAAACTTTGTTGAAGACTTTGCTTCTTTTCCTTCTAGGAGGCTTGCTTAGTGTAAAGTAAGCCATTTTAGACCGTAAGTGCATAGTTGTTCATTAAGTATGAAAAAAGAACATCTTCAAATGTTGACATTACAGGATTCTTTTGAAGTAAAGGGAAATTTACCCTGCTGCTCTCTTATACACTCATCATTTGTCTTGAATAAATGATCAAATATATTTAAATATGTAATGAACTATTTTGCTTTAAGAAAAGTCTTCATGGAATTATTAGCTGCTTTTATTTTTTGCTGATATTTTAATTTTTATTTTTTTTTACTTTATCAACTGGCAAATATGTCACTGTGCCCAGATCTTGCAGCTGTGTCTCCCTTGATGGCAATTCTCATTTCAGTTTTTCAAAGCAATCTTGACAAGTAAAAATGTATACTAGTACTTTACTTTTTCATAAGAAACTGTTACCTAAAATGTCCATTAGTGAAAAGGTTTTCAGTTGCTTAAATTCCTTAGCTGTGCATCACCAGGTATCTGATGGAGGAGGGTAAGGAGGAAGGTGACATTTAGATTCCAGGGGGCTAAGATCCACTGTCAGAGTGAACATAGGCACAGGACAAGAAATGTGGGAACCCTCACCTGACATGTCAGGTTTAACTGATTCTAGCCAGGATTGTACTGGAGCAGTCATTCACCTGTCCCACCTTCACATATTGCAAACCAGCCCTTTTCACAAGAACACTGGTGTCATCAGTCTTGGACATACAAATGAAATTTTAACACTGAGTTAAGATGTTGAAGCAGGAGCTGTTTTTAAAAGGACAAAAAGAGAAGATGTAATTAAAGAGTTTAAATCCTTGTTCTCTAACTTTGTAAATCTTGATGCTGTCAAGGGCATCACTGCCACAGTGAAACAGCATATAAGACAACACATGCGCTGCTGAGACTTAAACATCCTTGTAAGTGACAGCAGATACTCCACCTTGTGTCAGAGGGATTTGTGGGTAGAGACCACTGGGAGCAGAAATTATTTAATGCATAGCAAACATGAAGGACAACCAGAGACCGGAGGAAAGGGCAGAGTGTAAGACTTAGGTTAAAAAGAAAAGGCCTATGGGAAATGGGACTTGATAATGTGTTGAACTTCTTTGATTTAGTTGCTGCATCCCTGGCAGTAATCTATTTATCTCCAGGGTCTTCTCTGAGGGGATAGGTACAAAGCATGGATCTAGTACTGTTTTCTAAAGTAGCTTTTTTTTTGACTGGACAGTAAATTTAATGGCAGAGGAGGTTAAATTTAAATGATTTAGGAGAAGTTTAGAAATTGTGAAGTCAGGATGCAATTCAAGATGAAAAATGTAGAGGAGGAGCAGGACAGGTCCTTCTGTAGCTAATGCTGGTGGTGCTGGCAGTGCCTTCCTGCAGTGATGCAGCTGTGTAGTGGCAGGTCTTTACTGTGGCAAGAGGGTGGTACCTGGTATCCATATAGCTTGCTGGGCAGCACAGTCATGTACCTCTGTTACTCAGGTGCACCTGGTCTTCCTCAGTGAATTTTCTGTTAGAAGCACGTAGTAGAAGCACGTAAGCCAAAGTACACACATGGCAAATTTTTGCCAGGCTTTGTAGTTTTGGGGTAAGTTATTCTTCATGTGAGAACGTCATATCCACAGAAAACTGTGGATGGGCATAGCAAGAATTGCTTCTTATCCAGTAGTAAGAATAAAGGAATAGTTACTGTTTCTCAAAGGTATAAAATATCTTTACTTGGCTATTGAGGTTCTGCCTACCCTTCCACTTAGCTGCCTGTTAGACATTTAACACACATCTTTAGAAATAAATGGTTACCTAAAAAGAAATGTGAGAATGATCTAACTATGGTACTTCACTGTTTAGTTCATTGGACTGAACTTGTGCTTATGAGTTTGATGTAGTTCCAGTGTATTCAAAATTTGCCACTGTTTCCTCAGCTTGGTGTAGATCTGGGCAGGATTTGGCATCGTGTACCTCCATATTCCAAAAAGTTTTAAAATCTGTCTCATACCTCCCTTTTGTCAGAGAAAAATGAACTGTGGTAGTTTTTACCCAGTCCTGTGACAGAGTGAGAAGGGTGTTGGACAGAGGCACGTGTGTCTCTGTGCTCCTACTGCATGCCCAGTCCCTTTGCAGTCATGGAAAAGGTATATACAGTCAGGTATATATGGTCAGAGGAATAGGAGTAACTCTACCAGTGTGAACTCTTCCTGGTAGGTAGCAAAAAGGGTAAGAGAAGGTGTGACTGTTGCCATCTGACTGCTTCTCTCCTGCATTTCCCTAAGTAGAAATGCAATCCCGTGAAGACCAAGCTACTTCACAGACCTTTATTTTAGATACTGCTAGATTGCTCGATCTTGTACTTATCCAGATACTTAAAGTATTTTTCCTTATAAGCAACTGGTCTGGTCAGAAGAATGTGTCCTGTTCACAAGTGACATTTTTATGCGCGCTTTGGCACCTGTTGTACCTGATGACAAATGCTCTGTGGGCATCTTTCCAATAAGCAACAATAGAGAATCAAGACAGTAGAAATATGTTTTAATTTTTTTAGCTGGTCTAAGAGGTAACTGTATGAGTCAAGTGATGTTAGGCCAGCCAGAAGTGACAAAGTCACTAATATATTTATGATGATTTTATGTTGAGGAGATGCTGAAGGTTAAATACGTGCTAAAGCAAGTGTATGTGTGTATATTTTCAGCTGATAGAATCGATTTAGATGGATTTGTTTATGGAATGCAAGGTTTTCCCTTTTAAATGTTACTTTAACTAAATTGTTGTGGTAGCAAGGGAATGAAATATCTTACTTATTACCCATGCTTAAGAGTCAAATAACATTTAATAAATTTAAATGGTTAGTAAATTTATACTGGCTTGAATTGTAAGGATCGGAGATTAAAATAATCTTCTATAATGAGAGAAGGTAATTTAACATTTATAGGACCTCAATCATTCTGCCATAGAAGGAAAATGCATTTTATCCATTTGATATTTTAAAATTATTTTTTTTTTAAGCTTTGATGTGATGAAGTTTGGTTTGGCTGATTCACTTTGGTTCTCGTGTTTCACGTGAAGGAGAGAATCACTGTGATAAATTGATATATTATGGATTTGATGAATGGTTACTTCCTATTTCATATAATTATCAGGCAGTAGTTTCAATGAAAGATGCTGGGAAATGAAACTTTTCACTTCAGATAACCATCCACCCTGTCTGGCAAGAAAAATGGATCTCTATTTTCGACATAGTACTGTGGATCAAGGCCAACAAAGGGAGAGGGCAACTCTTTGTAGGCTGTGAAAGATAGGATGGATTTGAACAAGTGCCTCTCTAAATGAAGTTGTGAAAAATTCTGATGACAAATAAATGTACATGTAATGTTGAGAAACCTGATTATTTTAGAAAGTTGTTTTTAATTTGTATCTGGCAGGGAATTTATAAAAGGTAATCAAATGTAGTGGTAGACATTACATTTCTGATCATATAGGTTAGAGGTATCTTATCCATTAAGAAATGTGTAGGATCTTAGAGGGATGCAAAAGGGACTTTGTGTATTTCAGAGGGGCTCTGTCCAGCATGTGGTTCCCCTGAGTAAAGGCATCATCCATGCAATCTCACAGTGTTCACAGAAGTTCTTCTGATGCTACTTTCAGGGTTGTTTGATCCAGAATGTGCAGGCAGTATGCTTGGAAGAGCACACATTGTTTTCCCAGATTTTTAGAGATGATTGTGGGGAAGTATGTTGTAAATGGAGCAAATAAATACCAGGACTCAGTCTGCTGTCTATAAATGGAACTTGGACACTAAATTTGTATTTGTCAGATTTGCAAGTGCTTGGATAAAACCAGAAACATTTTGGAGAACCTAACCATTCTTAGAGACATTTTGATCTTCTTATTTTAGTGGGTTGTGTGTAACTAGCAGATCTAATAATAGTGCGTGAGCTGAGTTTACTGAGAATGGAAGTAGGATAAGAGGTTGTTATCATAGGCTTCATCTGAAGAGAACATTAAGGTGATTGTTTCTAATGACTCCAAGTCTCAAGAACAGTTTCCTCTGTTAGCAAAAGGCAAAATTTGTCATCTTAATTGTGAAAAATTTAGGCTTAGGTTAGAAACAGTCATCTATGATTTCAGTATTTCAGCTTCTGTTTCTAATTTTCAGTTTATTTCTAAAAAGACTTGTGTTTCAATGTCAATGGGTTATTATACTGCATTAGAAGCAGGAGAAATAGCAGACCAGGTCACAGGTTTGCCAGTATTTACTTCACCTCTTGTTATAAATCCTGTTAGAATTATAAGCAGTTAGTCTTTTGCAATGCTTTAGGGAACAGTTGTTTTCTGCGGGATTGTGCCAAGGCTTACAAGAGTTGATATTCACCTTTCCTATGTTAAGAACCTTTACAAATGGTAGATAAAATATTCAATTTATACAAAAGTGGTTTTTTGTTCATATGATGTCGTCTTTGCTGTAAAAATAATATTGAGTAAAGGTATTAATTTATCAGTTTGAGAACTGTGTTGAGTTCCACCAATTGAGCTATGATGAATGGGAATGGGCTCTCAGTGTCTTTGGCAAGATCTAGTCATTTCCTTATATATCTTCGTTTTAAACTACCTCTAGATTTTATTGCAACTTAAAATAATATTTTTGGTCTTTTCAGTTTGTCCCCTTGTTCTTTTAAAGCATTCTTTTAAAACAAAGGCAGTAGAACAAAAATCACTTTCTTATTTTCAATTTTTCTTACCCTTGTAAGAGCAAGCACATGGCAGGGGAAAGAAATACATTTCTTCTTTTCAATTTCTTTTCATTCTTTTAAGGCTTGAATATAGAAGTACATAGAAGACCATCTATCCTTGACAGTATTCTAATTGTAGAGTGAACCTAAGATGCAGCCTTTCAGCAAAGGCATTTCCTCTGCTTCTTCCTACAGAAAATAGGGATTTTTTTTGTCAGATTTGGTCGAGACTTATGTAAGTCCAAAACCTGTTGGTGGTAAGTACAGAATTTCTGATGGCCATCGCAGGCACCATGCCCATATGCAGACTTAGACCCAATTTTTCAGTTGCTCCTATACTTAAGAAAAGGCGAAACAGGAAAGCTCCTCACTCAAATGTTGAAAAGGAATTATTGCCTTACGGTGTGATGGTGTAGTAAACTGAAACTTATGACAGTAATTCTGTTATGGGAGAAAAAGAACAATCAATTACAGTGTTTGTGCTAGAGATACAGCACTGTAGATGAAGCTTAAGGATTTAGTATCAATATGGAATTATAAAAATATACAGTTATGAAACAATTCTTTTAATACAAGGATTTGGTTAACCTTCAGTTTGAGTAAACTGAGGCATATCATATTTTAACCTTATGAGGGTATAAAAATATATTAGGACACAAGTGACTTTGTTTAAAAAAAATATAACAATTACATAAAGAAAAACCCCATAACTACTCTTATCTTTTCTATAGAATAGTGTAAGAACTGAGGAAAATCACCGTTGTAGAACTTGTTGTTGTGATATGTGTTTTGATGGAAAAGTATAGAAGAGATTTATTTTTTTTCCAACTTGAAACTGTCTTTTATTTCTCTTGTAATGAACAGCAATTCACTTTGAATGAAAACCGAGGTGACTAATTACCTGAAGTTCTGGTTAATAATAATTACATTTTGCAGAAATTATGTAGGGTTTCTGTTTCTGGGAAACCTACTGGTAGGTTGTTTTACTCACACAAGTCTACGTTACTTTTTATGTTCTGTGGATTTTGGGGAAATGAAGCAGAGGAGGAAGAGAAATGGATATACTGTCAGTATGATCAGAGAAATATGCTTGCTGCATGCAGGGGAGCACATTTTCTGCAGCCTTTGTAGGAGATGTAAGAAAGGGGAGTTTTAAGGATGACAATTATTGTGTTTGCAAATGTAAATTAATGTCACCATCTTCGCAGGCTTCGATGCTGCCTTCTCAAGTTGCATGCTGCTTTTTTTTTTTTAATCTCCACAGACTTTGGGCCTCGTTTCACATGAATCAGTTCACCACAGTTCGGGTATTAAAGGTCTGATATTGCAGATCAGCTTCAGTTACCTCAAGATTGTTTTGCTTCATTCTGTGGTCGATACCGTACTCCATTTATTAATGGAGCAGCCTCTTATCACTGGGATTCTTTGGAAGGGTGCACTGGGTGCCTTTCTCCACTAGGGTGTACAAACAGCCTGTGCAACTCCAGGCAGTGCATGAAAAATGACCTTAATTCTGCATAAATTTCAATAGCAACAAGCCAGCCCGAATCAATCATTATTCTCTAAAACAAGCAAGCAGATGGAAAGATTTTGATTTCTGAAGCAGAAATTGCTCAAAATCTAGAAAACATTGCATTTCAGAGTAAATTCAAAGCATGTATTTCAGTTTCTACAGGCTTTGGAAGCTTGACGTATTGTAAATGTTACCATGCATTTCAAATCTCTTGAAAGCTACCATCTATTATGGCAAGATTAAAGGACTGAGAGCAGCAGTTGAGTAAATATCATGCAAATCTATTTTGAGTGGATCCCTCAAACGTGTTAATTAGGATACTTAAAAGGTTGGATATCTATCTATAAACATAGGAATACCAGTCTTTATTCCTCTACTGAAGTTAACCTGTATCTTAATGATAAATAGGATAAGAACCATAGGTGTAGAATGTGTGAGAACAGAGTCCTCACAAGTGACTACTGATTTTATTTGAATTTTTATTTCCCTGGCTTGTTACTTTTTAAAGTCTTATTTTCCAGAGGATCCTTTGATTTGAATCACTATCTGCTTTAGCATATCCTAGTGAAACGGTAACCCACTGTGTGCTGTGTTCATTCTTCAGTCAGGGAGGCTGTGTCTTCTAGTTGTCTTCCCGATACTCCCACACTCCCCAGCTTTACTGGGGAGCTTGTAGACAGTGTGCTGTTGCTGCAGAAACTGATTTACTGCTCCCATTTAGTGCCCAGATCCTGGCACTTACTTGGTGTGTCTGAAGTGCGATTGCCTTGGGCAGGGAAATTGAGATGTCTGCTCTAAGATATTCAGGAGAATTGGGCAGGAGCTGAAGGGAAAGTGGTGTTCTGGAGTGGGAGGAAAGGGAATATATGTGCAACTTAGTGTTGGTCAGTTCAGCATTTTCAGGCCACTCACCTGCTTGAGTTGAGAAGTTTTTGGGCAAAAGACCTGTGTTTTCTCTGCCTTTCTCCCAGCCCTCCTGTACTGTTGTTTGATTGTTTGTTTATTTTTCTCCTGATGTAGTATTTTACGCATCTACCCTGAGAACTTCAATGAATGAAGGATATCTGTTTTTCCTGTTCCATGTAGCACTCTCAAATTGAACACCAGAGTGTGGTCCAAACACTTGAAAGCTGTTTAGAAGCAAGGATATGGAAACACAATGCATTCGCCTTTCTGACAGAAAATTTGTAATTAGTCATATGGTGGTACTTGAACATTAAGGCCAGTCTTCAGGGTTTGAGGAGAAGTGGGAGTTCAGAGTGCAGTGTAAAGGTTCTGGCTGCATGTATTTTGGAATTCATTATCAGCTCATATCATAGAATCATAGAAAGTTTAGGGGTTGGAAGGGATGTATAGAGATCATCGAGTCCAACCCCACTGCCAAAGCAGGATCACCTAGGGCATGTCACACAGGAATGCATCCAGGTGGGTTTTGAAAGTCTCTAGAGGAGACTCCACAACTTCTCTGGGCAGCCTGTTCCAGTGTTCCGTCACCCTCACAGTAAAGAAATTCCTCCTCATGTTGAGGTGGAACCTTCTATGCTCAAAATTTAAAGCTCCCCTTGGACGGGAGCACTGCCCAGCGACACTTCCCAGTGAGCCCAGACCACCCCCATCTCCCCCTTGGCAAGTGAACATTCCCCTGGATATACACACACACTTGAGTGAACCCTTGCCCCTTGTGCATGAGTGATCCCTTTTTTTGGGTACCCTCGAGTGGGAGATTTTCCCTTTTATGAGTGGGACACCTTTCTAAAAGTAATATTCACAAAACTTAGGGATTAGCTGTGTAGCATTACATTTCTGCCTGACATCTGAACTTGTAATTTACTTTGGTCTGACAGTGCTGGGGAATTTTTGGCTGGAATAAATGCACATTTTGGTTAGCTACTTATGTCTTTTTTGTGGGTGCCTCTGTGAGAGCAGGACATTGTAGCCCAGGGTCAGGGTGGGCAGCACTCCTCAAGCAGTGATGAGTATACAAGTGATAAGTGAAATGAAACCTGTTAAACACAGCATATTAAAAATAAGCATTTGTAAAGTGTTTTGAAATGTTCAAGTAATACCGAAAGCAAATGAATACAGTGAAGAGTAGAAGTATTCATCTCTTATAGCATAAAGATTGTTTTGAAATGCTATCTTGTAAAACACATAGTGCTTACTTTTCCTGAAATTATGATGTTGGTAAGTAATAACTTCATAGCTATTCTACCAAAAAATTTCAGTCTTATTTATGACTTGGGCTATCAACACATAGACCTATATGGGATGCTCTTAGCTTTTAAACCCATTCATGTGACTCCTTTGCTCCAGTAAATGGAGAAAATGATCCAAATTATACCTTTTTAAGCAAAATCACTTTTCCTCTGATGTACGTCTCCTATATATTTGAATAATTTTTAGGCTAGAAAACAGCATGATGGAAGCTGTTGTATTCCTTTACCTAGTGTTCTGGCATAGAGTTTTGAATAGCTTGGTGTCGAGATGCCTTTGTACTAACAATGGAAATAAAAGGAAGTAGGAGCTGGAGAAGAGTGTTTGTGACTGATTGCAGATACAGTTCCACCTTCTGCATTCGTTCTGCACTGTTGTCTTGTCCAGTCATGCTCTGCTTCATACAGAGCTTATGAACTCTTGGGGGAAAAGACCATCTGCCTCTTCTTTATTTTGAAAATACTTAATACAACAGGGTCTCTGGGTAAAAGATGGATATCTTCTCCCTTCTCAAGCTTTCTTATCCTTGTTTGCATGCTACGGTTCAGCTGGCTGTGTGGGAGATGTGCATTAGTCAGGTAGCTGAGGAGATACTGAGCACTAGCATTTGGAGGTAGATTCCAGGTTGCGATACTGCAAGAGGCTGATTCTGGGACTCGAAGAAAGCATAGCCAACATCAGAGACATGGCTGCACTTGCTTATACACTCGTTTAGCCACGGCTACCAGTATGAAAACAGAATTTGAGTCTGGCCTGCTACTCTCTGGGGAGTGTGTTTAGGTGCTTACGCAGTGATTTATTTATTTATTTTTTCTCCTGTTGACATTTATAGAAATTTCCTAGTTAAATTTATGTGCTTTATTTTAAGTGCTAACTGCTACGTATTCAGCGCATATTCTGGAAATGAAATACTGGAGAATTTTAAGAATCTACATCTTCAATATTGCAGGTCACCCTATTGGGTGGATCATAAGAAAAGTCTTTGAAGTGGTACGGCGTCCTGTTACTTGTTGAGATCTGAAGGTATGTTTCTCTTGGGGCACTGGATTTTATAACAACAAGCACAGTAAGGATGCTGCACAATAAAGATGCTTCACTCTTAGAATTAATTCAGTCATAGGAGAGGAAGAATTTTCTCATCAGTCACTTTCAGTAACTATAATAGAAAGGAAATGATGTGTGGTCTGAAGGCTACAATACTGTCTGGTGATCTGGATTCAGTCGTCTATCTGGAGTGATGCTGAAGTAAAATTTTGTCTTGTCTCTTTCTCTTCTAGGAAACCATAGTGTAAGTCCTCTGTGAACAGTGAAGTGAAAGGCACAAATTAGAGGGCCTAAAGATTTAGATGTAATATGCTGTCTTGAAAGACCTTTTCTCTGAAACTCTTCAGTGAGTGCTGTAAGTTAGACTAATATGTGCCTAAACTTAAGGTAGTTACAGTTCTTGGTTTTAGCATCCTGGGAGTTTCTTGGTTATATACTTACATTCTAGTCATATTAGGAGCAAGTGAGAATTTTTGCATTTTTGTACTCTAAGTTATTTCAAAGAGATGGGAAATTCAGCACTTCTGGAGTTTGCCTAGAAATTCTTGTAAATGAGAATTATCCCTCTACTTCTGGAACATGCCATTAACTACATATTCATAGTATTCAGATTCTCAAATCACCTGTAAATCTTAGCTTAAAAAGCCTTTTACTTGGTCAGAAATCTCATCTGCTAGTGGAAGGAGCTGTCTTTTTATTGCCCTACTTTTCCCCTTCTGCCTACTCTTCATCCCTACGCAAATATTCTTGTATCTAAATTACCACCTGGCAATGAGGATGTTGCACTTAATTGATAAGATAATGCTAAAATAATTAACATTGCCTGTTACTTGAGTGATCAGGTCTTCATTCCTGATTCTTAAGCACTGGTGATCATGCAAATAATGTTTCATTTGGTGGTGTGTGTGGTTTTTGTTTGGGGTTTTTTGTATATTTAGGGTTTTTTTTATTTTTTTTCCTGACAGCCTAAAGACATCTCTGCCTGAGCTGTTACGGGCATCTTTAAGAGGTTTGTTCTAACTTGCACATAGGTCATTTGACCCCTTTACAATGGCTGATTGGTCTCCTATTAGGATACTCCTGTTTTTTTCCTTAATTTAGATAGTTTCCTGATAATGGTTTCCAGATGTGGCTTCCTACTGTTTTTCTTTAATTGCTCTCAAGACAGTTTTCTGATCATGCTTCTCAGGTGTGGCTTGGTAATTGCTTTTCCTTACTCACACAGTATCCATGCAATGGTAAGGTTGCTTGAATAGGTCATGCATATATTTTTTTGTGTAATTTCTTTAGAATTCATTTTACACTGCCATGATCCATTAAAATAACAAATATATAAATGTAGTTTGTAATTAATTCATTAATATCTAGATAATTGTGGTATTGTTTTTAAAGTTAGCTTTTTTTTTTTTACATAAGTTCATTAATTCTCTTCAGGTTAGAACAATATCTGAACCTGTACTTTTACTGTAACATATGCAAAGGTTTTGACAGCCTATAAAATGAAGGTCATGACATTAATTACTAGAGGATTGTCTTTATTTCCTGTCTCCTCTCAGAAGGTCAGAGTTGCATGTGTTAGCTCTGGTTAACATGGATGGGATCTGTGTATAATATTATTGTTTTTTGGCAATTTTTTACAGGATATCAGATGAAAAAAATACAGCAGGGATGAGAGGAAAGTGTTACATGAGGTCTCTGAATGCAGTATTTGTCCATACATAAACAGCTAATGAAGAAGTAGTTAATGTAATACGTGATTATTTGCAAGATGTTTCTGCTTTTGTTAGACTAGTAAAATTTATGCTTTGCAAATGTTTAATTCATCATATATTCAAAAATACATTATCTTTTGCTGTTTCCCTTGTGGATGGGCAATTTGAAGCCCTGGGGTCAAGATCAGGAGAATATCACCTTATTACTTATTGTAGTGGCAAGAGCAAAAGACAGACTGCTTCAGCTTTACTTCTCTTGTCAACAGGTTGAGTGAGAAATACTTTTTGCTCATTTATTTCTTAGATTTAAGTTTTAGATGAGGCATTATATCACTACTAAGCACTAATAACAAATAAGCATTACAGCCTTGGTAAATATGCTTCGGACTAAGGAATACAGGAAGGAAACTAGCTTATTGATCAATAATGGATGGCAACATGGGTACAGAAGAAGCACGTGGGTTTTCTCAAGCTGTGGCGTGGAGCGTAGCTGCATGAGGCAGGGTCCTGTCTGGGGTATCAGTGTGCTCTCGGGTCCTTAGCCCCAGTCCCACATGTTCTGTGGCAGCATCTAAGATCTGCATGCAGATCCAGCTAAATACGATGTAAGACGGAAGGTGTTTTCTGCTGAAGTCTTGAAGTGAAAAAAGTAGTTTGGGAGAAATTAAAAATTGTTTGGAAGATCCCTGGTTAGGGTGTGCTTGCTGTATTTTTTTTTTATTTTTATTTTTTTTAAGTTTTATTTTTAGGTCTGGAAGCTTGCAAGTACTAGTCTCAGAAGAACAGAGCTCAACCAAATGATTGAAGTTTTGAGAGAGATAGGGACTCTTCTGTGTAGAGAGGAAGTAGATGAAATACTTGGAAAGTTCACAAACAGGCTATGCTCTCCCAGATCTACAAAGCATCTGGGAGGAAACTACAGATTGTGACCATGGTGCAAGACTGAGAAAAAATTAGAATCCTTGAAAAAGTATTGAAAAAACCCTCACAAAGCCCTTCAAATCCAGCCTGTATCCATGGGCACATGGGAATTAATCTCCCCAAAATTCAATAAGCTATCTGGAGTGAGACTATGTTGGACGCTTAGCTTTCCTATGTGTTTGATACCCAGACCCATGGCTGAGTTGTTCTCTAAAAGTCATTGTTCTCTCTGTGGGATGAAATCGTAAGCAGTTTGCTTCCTAATTCAGTTGCTTTAGAGATGAACCTGGTGACAGGTGAGAGAAGTCTGGGCCTTGTTGTCCCACAGCAGTAAAATTCCATCTGAAAAATGCCCTTCAACATGAGCCATTTTCCCCTAGTGCTGTCAGGAGCTGACTTGCAGCTTGTTGATGCTCTGCATCATCTGGCTGCCAAATGGGCACCTGCGCTAGTGACAGGGGTGACTTCCCACCTCCTTGTGCTGGTTGGAAAGGCTCATGTCTGTCCTCCCTATCCCCAGTGTGCTGCCTGTCCTGGGTAGTCTTGGGAGCAGCTGTAGCTCCAAGCGTACAGATGAGATACACGTTCTTCCAGAAGAAATCTCTACAATAGTATTTGCTATGTAATTATGCCTGTGTTACATTATTTTGTGCTGAGTGACCACAAACAATCTTCCTCTAACTGTAGTAGAATTAATTGAAAAGCACCTTTTGGCTTCAGTGTTACCTCTCTCAGTGCCAACTGTTTGGTCTTGTGGATTTGATAAGCATGGTGGCCTGGTGTTACTTAACTTATGCCCAGATCTGAAAGAACTGCTGTTCAAATATAGGTCTACTTTTATATCAGCATCTCAAAGGAGTACGCTCTTCGATTCAGCAGTGAAAAGGCTTAATAAACTCACAGTGATCACAACCTAATTGAATTTGCTCAATTAGAAAGCAGCATTGAATGGGTTTAAAAAAAAAAGGGGGGGAAATATAATACTGAAAAACTAAGCTTTCAGCAATACATTTTAAACTAGACACTAAAGGATATATTTATTATCTTCCCATTATTACTTAAAAAGGGGATCAGTTTGCAGTGTGCTACATGGATGATCTGGCTGTGAAAAGGCTGGTGCTATAGCCTGGAGCAGCAGGGGCAGCCCACAGCTGGGTCCAGTGTGTGTGTAGCTCATGTAGGACTGCACAAGTTGCAATTGTGCTAAAGTTATTCTTGATTGTGGTACCTTTTGTACAGAGTGCCTTTTTGGTTTTTACACTCCCATCTTTGTCACGAATAGTAGGAATACACTGGCACAATTATACTGGCTAGACCCTGTTACCAAGTTCTCCCTTACTGTGTAAGCACAAAGTCATAACATGCAGTGTTTGATTTTTATGGGTTTAAAATGCTTTTAATAGCTTTGCCTAATTGATATATTAATTAGATTCATGTGATGCTAACTTAATTGGAGAAAAAAAAGAAATCTAATAAAGCACTTCCAGATTTCTTGTCAACATAAAATAGATGACCTAAATAGATGTTGTGTTAAGAATATTACATGACTGAAAATTAGGTCTAATTTTATTAATAGAATTAGTGATTTTGATTCATGGTTAGACATGATATGTATATATGAATTTTAAGTTATGTTAATATATTATAATTGAGTACAAACATGAAGATTTGCATTCTTTAGGTAAAATTGGACAGGTAATAAATTAATCACCTATATTAGCTCTAGTAACTTGACAAATTAGCACAACATGTTTAGCACTGTTTGTAAATGGACACATGATGTCTGTTGAAATCTCTACCACTAAGGGTACTGTGTCTGAGCTGAACTGCTCCTAAGCCCCTCGACTGAGGCATAGAGTGACATTAACAAATGTAGAAATGAGCTCTCAGTACTTTCTGCTCTCATCCCACCAAGCTCCTTATACACATGCCTACCTTTAAGAATGTGAGTGGTTTCCTTGAAGGATTTTTTTAGTGCTTGCTGGATTAATAAATCTATATGCTGCTCCAAATGTCCCTTATTTTCAAATGCTGAATCTTTTTTAGTGTAGATTGGCAATTGCTAGTCTTGAAAATAACAAGAGGTGCAAATTGGGAACAGTATGAGGTAAGCCTTTATAATATGAGCCTGTGAACTAGTGCAACAAGCCATAATATATGTAGCTCATAACATTTTCCTGTCATCATTGGTTCAGGATAGATTTGAATGTCTGTTTTGGAGGACAGACATTTAAATCATTCAGTGCTTAAGTCCTTGTGGATGTTGCATAATGTAATATGAGAGTTGGCATGTACTGGGTAAGATGCGTGAAGGATTCTTGCTATATTCAGCAGTGATAAGAGGCTGCATTTGGTTCTGAGCATCACATTTAGAAAAATACAGGGAAATGGAGAATTCAGATGAGGCCAGTAACTAGAAGCCTTGTAAACCATGAAAGAACTGTAGCTTATTGGGAGGAGGTGGGGAGGGAAGTGAAGGGAAACACATCTCCAGTCCTAAAATGTACAACGTGGAAAGGAGTAAGCTACATTCCGGATGAAACAGAGGGTAATGGGGCTAAATTTACTTACGGGAGACTTAGACTTGATGCTCTGAAAATCTTTCCATCAGCAATGTGGATAGTGAAGCATGAAGAGGTTACATGGGAAGGCTGTAAAGTCTACCACAATGGACTGTTAGAAATCACATAGATAGGACAGCAGGGGTGCACTAGGTGGCTTCTATATTAATTATTTTTTTTTTTTTTAATTATTTGCAGGTATGAACTGTGAACATTGCTGTATTGCTATGGGAATGCTTATGGGTCAGGGTATGATCTCGGCATACAGCACAAAGTTCAGGGCCACTGTATTTTACTACTGCTTGGTGTATCCTTTGGGTTTCCATATTCTGTCTATGCCGTTCAGTGCAAAGTTGGCCTTGCTGTATTTAGTGAGAAGGTGCTGGAAAGAACAATTTCTGTCAGAATGTGATCCTGCTGAAAATGCTTCTGTATTTGCCAAGCAATTGGTCCACACCATAAGGTTATATCATGATTTGCAGAAATCTAAACACATTAACAAAGAAACTTGCACATCAAAAGAGTGTTTGATAAGTCAGTGAATTGCCAACCAGTTTGAAAGGTCCACATGTATCATGTCAAGAGTCCTGAACCTTCAGAGTTTTGGTTGTTTTTTTTTTTTTTTTTTTCCTTATTTCCTGTGCTCTTGTGCTAGTGGTGTCTTCTTAAAACCTACTTTGTCACTAATAGCTCTGACTCTAGATGGACAAGATGATCCTATTGCTAGTGTGTGCCTTTAATAAAGATACCCATATGCCATAAAAGAGTCTGAATAGAACAGATAAAGGAAAATCTGAATTTGCTTCAGTGATAATCCTGTTTGACTTATCACCTGATGGCTATTTGTTAACATTTATATAGATTAGTCCCATGTGAACATGGAGAATTGCTGTGATTTCACAGAAAGAGAGACACTTTATCTCCTGAAGATTTAACCCAAAATCTGCCTGACTGCTACAATTTTGAGGCCTGTGTTGGCATTGAGTTTCCTGGTCACTAGAAAGCTGGTGGCTACTTTTGTCAGGTCTGTGATAAGGTTTCCATATTTCCATAGAGGTATGATTTTTCCAAAGGCTACTTAGAGTTTTAATTTATTTTTTTTTAAGAGAAACTGCATTTAAATATCTAGTTGTGATACATAACTAATGAAAGCAAAACTTTTATTTTAATTTGGCTGGAAACAAGTCCCAGTTTCCATGAAATGTTTGTGTTGGATGGTTCTCAGCTGCAACTTGTGTCTATGACCTGAAGTTTTGGGGTCAGGAGTGTGGCATTGTTCTGCACTAGCTTGAGTCTGTGCTCACTGAAGACACTGGAAAGCAGAAAGAGCCCAGGGCTGCTGCTTCTCAAAATCTGCCAGACTTTGGACTTGTTCATGTTTTGCTTTGGAATGCAATACATAGATTTCTGAGCTAGTTACTAACACAGCTTTTCAGCTGAAATAGGACCTAGTGAAGCTGTGACTGAGCTGCTAAATCCTGCTGGGAAATAGGCTAATTACTTGAAGCGTAAAACTGAAAAAACAGAGTTATATAGCCTTCAGGTCCTGAACTAATAACACACTACTGCACTGAGCTGCATGGTTGTACTGTAATAAGTTTGAACTCCTGTTGGGATCTTTGCACCTTGCTCTATTACATTATGTAAATTCTCGCTTTATTCTTTTCTATTTGACGAGGAGCTAAAGTTTTACTGCTTTGCTTTCTAATACCCAAGGAGTTTGTCCATCAAAAAGAAAAACATCATTAAAATAAAATACAATTATAGCTTCTTAATTTCTTTCTGGACTAAGAAACATTAAATGTGAAACTAAAACCAGTAGCATATCTCTTTTTTTTTTCCTGGTAAAAATATATTATTTAACAATAATGTTTGGAATATTTAAATTTAATGTGAGCTGTAACTGTGACTTGCAATCTCATCGGGTGAAATTTTTCTTTGTTAATACTCATTCATTACAGCCAGCTAGTGTGTGATGTATATTGTGACATAAACTTTAAAATAAAATACGCGCACAGACGTTTCAAGTTGCGGTTGTTCTGGAACCTCTGTATCTTCTTATCATTAGTTTCACATACTTGTAGCAGCAAGACCTTCTGGCTGTATACAATTTATTTTCAATATTGTAAACCAGACTTTCTCAACAGGTAATCCATTAATTGCAGTTTATGAATTGGGCATAACTATCAAAACTCAGTTTATGGTGAATTCGGAGATAAACAAGTTGCTCTAGATCCCTTGTAGAGGGGTGTTTAACCCTTGTGAGAATCCAACAGTTTAAAGGTGGTAAACAGCTTATTGAAAGGGAGTAATTAAGCTATTAAGATGGTTTTACTCTGTTTCCTGGCAAATTGGAAGGACAGTGAAGAGGATGGCTGTGCAAGTTTGTATCTTTGCTCAACTTCAAAATAACTCTTGAGTTTATGATCATCTCTTTAGATGTTGCTAGATCTTCCTTTCTCCCATGTGCTTTCCCCACCAAGAGTCTCCCCTATCTCTTGCTCTGCAGTTGGAAAGCTCATGGAGGCTGCTACATTGTGGCAGACAAAAAGTTCTATCAGAACCTTGCTTTTTGGTTCTTTTTTCCTTGTTTTCTTTTCCCTTCAAATCCCCATTTTTCCATCTTACCTGTAGCATAATCATTTGGTTGCTCTTGTAGCCTGAAGCTCTGTTCACATTCTTGCAAGGGAAGACAGAATTGTCTTTCTCTTCCTAACATGCTGTTTGTCTTCTTCCAAGGTCTTTCACTGTTTTCTCACAGATCCTGCTTTTGCTTTCAGCTGCCCAAAGTTTCTTTCCTTATTGTAGTGCTTGTAGGTTCCTTTAATCTCTGCTCTTCTTTCTGCCCTAAAACCTCAGGGAACCTGTCTCTGCTTTCCACTACTGCTCTGCTTTGCCTGTGTCTTCTGTGCAGTGCTACTGCAAGGAACCGGAGCTGTCTGCTGACATCCCTTCCCTCTAGTGCTAGCGGGCATCTTGGAAACTCTCCATGACCACTTTTTTTCTGGGATTTGAGTGAGTACATATAGAATTTAATGTATTCGGGGCTGTAGCTGATGTAGGCACAGCCTGACATAAAAGGAAAGGAAAGAGACATGAAAATGTTAATCTTGAAGCACGTTTAAAAATTTTTCATACATAAGAGTCACAATCTGAGGCTTATTTTCATTCTGTGTTGTGATGAATATGTATGTGATGGTAACAATACACTGATTTAAAAAAAAAATAAAAATCTAATATTTCAATTACTACAAAAAAGCAAGGTCTGCCACCCAACCCATGGTAAATGTTGTAGAACATTTTTATAAGGTTTCTTGATTAAAGCAAAAGTCTATTTTAAAGTTTTTTAAAGTTCTATAATGAGCTACCTTGCTAAGCTCACTGATAAGAGTATAATATTCTGTGGCTCAATATAATAATTCAGTGAAATTAACCAAGGAAGTGGTCAATGAAGCAAATGATTAAAAAGTAGAAGACTGAAAAATGAAGATTAAGAAGGGATAAAATTGCATTTTCTATTACTGTACATTTTATAGGTCATAATTAAAGTCCACTGCATAAAGAGTAAAACCAGCCTTTTAAAATGTGCAGAAGTCTGTAGGGGTGCTTTCAGTTTTGTCCACTGTATCAAACTGTGTATGTGTTGCTAACTCAGTGCAGCGTGTGTAATAGGAGTTAACAATCTCACATTCATTCATCTCTGCTTCCTTTGCTACAAAATAAATGTTTAGCTGTATTTGTTAGTGACTTCAGGCTTCTTTATTTCTGATAGGCACTTTGATTTTAAATTCAGTTTTGACAAGTTGTATACTTAAAGTACATCAGCTAGGACACCTGCTCATTTTTCATGCTCATATGTAAAGAAGATTACAAGATTTAAAACGTTTGCAAGAAAATCTGCAAACCAGGGGAAAAAAGTGAATAAATTATTGAAATGGTCCTAAACAGCTGTTCCAGCTTTCCAGCCTTTTTTGTGGTTTTTTTCTTTTTTTTTTTCTTTTTTTTTTTTTTTTTTTTGTGGGGGTTTTTTGTGTTTGTTTTTTGTGTGTGTGTGGTTTTTGTTTTGTTTTGTTTTCTAACTGTCCTTAGCTGCATCCATACAGGTACTGCTGGGTATAAGAATGATCAGTATACTTGAGGACTGGACATTTTATTCAATGGCTCATATGAATATTTAGGAAGGTTACTTTGTTGGCCCCCACTAAGATCTCTTCCTTCTTATTCAGCACCAAGAAATGATTGCTGTAAAACTACTTCGTGGTTTGGGATGGTTGCATCACATTTTGTGCAGTGGGACAGGATCATCTTAAAATTGGGAGGCTGCAGAATACTGACTGCTGAGAATCTATTTATAATGAGACTTTGTAATATGTACATCACTTATGTCAAGGGTTATATCAGGAACATGTCATCACTACCTCATGGCCCTTTTTCACTCCACCTTGGGAGTCTGGATGTGCTCAGGGCACGTACCTGGAGACTTGAAGCATCTTGAAGTTCAGGTGGACATTGTAGGCTACATTCCAATAACAGACATCTTAAGTCTGAGTTGTCCTGAACATACTAAAAGGTCCTTCAGCATTATCACCTTCTGATGCAGAGTGAACAGTGTGCAGCATGGTTTAACACCAGCTGCATTGCCTTTTCCTGATCTTATCATAACTGCATGTATTTCCAGTACTCTTGAGCTTTCAGTGTGAAAATAGCATCAGTCTGTTTCTTCTGAAGCCTTCACAGAGAATCTACCAATCAGCTTGGCACTAATTTGCAGCTTTGGTGATCCCAGCAGAAAAGCTTGGATGCTAGAGGTAATCTGTTGTGAGCAGTTTTTATGTGATAGGCTTCTATCTCTGTGAGTACTAATTAATTTTCTTGTGCATTAAACTCATGTTTACAGTTAGGTTCACAGATCATTTATGGCATTTTAAGGCCATATTCAGCCCTCATATTTTGCAGAGACTGGATATTTAAAGAAGCAATGGACACACACACAAGACAAAACCCCAAAAAAAAACCAAACCAAAACAAACAACACCAAAAAAACCAAACCAAAGAACCACTCAAAAAGACCCCCACAAACCTCCAAAACCACCTCAAGCAACCTCCAAACTCTTAGCAGAATTAGTTTGATACTGAGCAGTGGTGGGTGTGCTTGTGTGAATGGAGCAGCAGCTAAAGGGAAGGAAGAGACTCAGCTTAGAGATCCTGCCAGAGGGGTTGTCAGTGGAGATGTTTGCAAGTCAGCAGGAGCTGTAACATGACAGGCCAGGTTACTTCTTTTAAGAGGTAACTGCTCTTAAATATTTCTAATTGTCACTCAGAAAAATTCTTTTGACTTCGCAATGCTGGTGGTGAGAAGCAGCAGCTCGGAGACTCTTGGGTGTGCACTGCTGTCATTTGTTGGCTGTGCTGTATGGTTGGCCTCTTGCAAAGATGCTGGTACAGACTTGGTCTACGTCAGCTTTGAATGTTGCCTCCTTACATTGATACATATATCTGGATCTTTGCTTTCATCATACGGCTAGAATGTTTTCAACTTTGTGTACTTGGCACTAAGAGTAAGTTTTAGCTCAGTGTATAATAATGGTCTGGATTTTATCAGTGTCAGACTTCTGCAATTCTTACTCGTGACAGTAGAAATCATTTGAGCTTAATACCACTGAATTTCAAGCCATTAACTTTAAATATGTAAACAATTGTCCTTAGGCAATTGGGTGTAAATGTAATGGCTTGAGTTTCGTAACAGTAGTTCTATGACCAATTAAGGTCTACTGCTCAATAATTTTGACATTATTAATTTCTTTTAACTAATATTTACCAATACTTCATCACTATAGGTATTACATGGGAGTCTTTGAAAGTCTCAGTGTATTCAGTTTTCATAATTAAGTATGATTTTTGCCGTTACCTTTAATATCCCAACTTGGAGACCTCAATTGAATCTAATTATGTTTCAATTGAAAATAAGATATTCCACAGACTGAAGCTGTAGATCAGGGCTCATTACTAAAGCAGCTCATTATTTTTAATGAGCAACTTCATTATATCTGATTCTGCAGAGAAGACATAATTCTGTCGATGCAGAAAAGCTTGTTAAACTTTGGTAGCCTGCAGCATATGACTAACAGTCTGAATCAGGCAACAAAGATTAGTAGGGTTAAAGAAACTACCTCAATAGGATTCTAGCCCATCCCCCCAGGAGGGTTATTACTGTCAGCACAAAATAATTTTCTATTTTCTGCTGGTGTGAACTTTGTTAGGCTGGAATAGTTGTAGAATACCTTTTAACTGGTCTGTTTTAGAAAAGCAGTTGCAAGGAAAATTCACAATAAATAGAATTTTCAGGGGATTTCTGTTCTAAAGAAGGTGGTAACAACATCTTTCTTCCAATCCAAGTGCCCGCTGGGAGTGTTCTAATATGCCTACTGTGTCTAGTGCAGCATTTTGTGTTTGGACTCTGAATTAGCTTACAAATGTGCAAAATCATGTTACCTGACAACAGTCTGCAGAGGGTACAAATTAGCAAGGTATGTCAGGTAAACATATTGTTAATACAGCGTGATGCAGGTATCGGTGTGCCTCCTGGCAGGGAACCCTGTACTCTTCTGAAACATTGCATCTGTTGGGGATCCACTGTGAAGGTGCAGGAGCTTTGTCCTCTGTGCTGAGAGGAAGAGTCTGTGGCTGTGCAGATCTGCTCCTGGGTTTCTATAATGAATTGTTAAAAAGGAATATGTATTATTAAACAGTGTGCATATAGCCGGAAAATGGGCTTACTTAAAAGTCTGATCAACCTTTTTGTTTTCTTGGACACACGAGCTGTTTGATGAAAAATACAGAATTTGAACTTAATTTATTAGGGATTTCTAGGTTAATTTTTAGTGTCTAGGGTCATGAAATTGATGTTGTAGCATCATCGCTGTCTTTCGTGCTCCAGCCCTGTGGCTATGGGTAGTTGTCCAGGGCATGGAGAGCTCAGCATCAGTTTTCTCCACTTTCAGCCTAGGCAGAGTGGAGCCAGCACCAACCCAGACCTGCTGATATTTTGTCGGAAAGATTCTTTCAGATGCTTTTCCAAATTCAAATATGTCAGAACTAGAATTGATCAGAAGTGATGCTGTCTATTCAAGTCAGAAGCAATTATCAGGAGACTCAAAAGATAACAGTATCTGTGGAACAAAGGCAGCCGATAACGAGCCTGAAATTACTTTTAAAAGATGTACTTCATATCCCCTTTTGATACACTATAAGATGTAGTGAATATGTATACTAGCTTAGTAGCAACACCTGGTAATGTAAAGTTTTTAATCTCTAGACTTGTTAATTTGGTTTCATTCCTTGAAAATCAATGTATAACCTTGAAAATGTTGGCTCTTGAACACACCTATGCATCAGTCTACATAATACAGATACTTCTCAAAACCTGTAATTGTGATAAACCAGAAGTTAGGCCTAATAAAAGCCAATCCTTTCTGTTTAATTCTGTATGGAAATACAAGTTACATGAATCTCAAGGAATGCTGTAAAACTGTGTCATAAGAATTGTAAGTTACTTTGGAAAGAAAATATGGAGGAGTATAGTTTACAGGTTCAAATCTGGAGCAGCTGCTTCCTTGATCCAAACATAGAGTCTGTAACAGGAGTGTTTTATTCTTCAGTTTTGACACACAGCACTTATTTGTTCCTATTTGGAGTGTCCTCAGATCTCAAACTGGATTCCTTTCTGATCAAATGGCATCAATACGTGCTCTCCAGGAGTGGAGATGCGGTTCCAACTCCTGTATGACACTCAGAGAAGCAGTAGGCCAAAATAAGTCCCTGAAACACCTGTGCTGTGGATGTTGGCTTCTCTGCATGCTTTACTTTACAGAAGTGTAGATATTGACTGTCACCCTGCAGCTCTTGTTGTCTGAATAGATGGCCATCACAGACCAGTGTTGTTAATACCTTGTTACTTAAATTACTTAATGAAAAGTTCACACTCAAATTCTTTTGTGCCTGTGCTAAATATTGTGCAACACAGTTTCAACTTTTCAATCTTAACTCTTCCTTTGGTCACCCAAAATAATTTGCATGGTCATGGACAAATTAAATGATGACTGATGCATAATCAAATTATACTTCAATCTTAAAATCTGAATTCAATGTATTTTTTGTGCAACTGGATTTTTTTTTTCCCTTGTTTCAGGCAAGATTGCTGTTGATGAATACCTACATCTCATTTGCTGTGTATGTGTGGTTCTATTTCTTTACCTTATCTCGATCTTTTGGAGTAGACTATACATATGATGTTTTATAAATGGTAAAACCCTACTTATTTATAAAAACAATGCCAGTAGTGCTTGTATAAGAAAGATTTATCCACGGGGACAGCAATGTGCCCTTGTGGCCAAGAAGGCCTATGGTATGCTGGCATGCATAAAGAAGAGTGTGTCCAACAGGTTGAGGGAGGATCTCCTCCCCCTCTACTCTGTGCTAGTGAGACCTCACCTGGAGTACTGTGTCCAGATCTGGTCTCCCCAGTTCAGGAGGGACAGGGGAATACTAGAGGGAGTCCAACGTAGGGCTACGACGTTGATTAAGGGTCTGGAACATCTGTCTTATGAGGAAAGGCTGAGAGCTCTGGGGCTGTTTAGCCTAGAGAAGAGAAGACTGAGAGGGGATCTTATTAATGTTTACAAATATCTGGAGGATGGGTGTCAAGTAGAAGGGGCCAGTCTCTTTTCAGTGATGCCCTGTGATAGAACAAGAGGTAATGGTCACAAGCTGTAATACTGAAAGTTCCACCTTAACATGAGGAAAGACCTCTTTCTGTGAGGGTGACGGAGCCTGGAACAGACTGCCCAGAGAGGTGGTGGAGTCTCCTTCTCTGGAGACTTTCAAAACCCACCTGGATTTGTTCTTATGTGGCGTGCCCTGGGTGATCCTGCTCTGGCAGAGGGGTTGCACTAGGTGATTTCCAGAGATCCTTTCCAATCTCTACCATTTTTAGATTCCATTATTCTATGATTTCTGATGTCGCTTTTACTATTCTTATGTTTTGTGGTAGAAAATATTTTCTTTCTGGATTCTGAAGAAGAGATGGACTGTTTCATTTATTCAAATTGATTCTGTTATTTTAGGACACGTAATCACCAGTTTGATAATTAAGCTTCAATTTGAATACACATTTCTGTGTTAAGGTACAGTTAAATATTTGCATGGAAAACAATACACTTTGGAATTAATTCTTGGATTTTAAGAAATAGAGTAAATAAGCCTGACTACTCAGAGATAATACTGTGCTATTAATGATGCCTAATTCCTACTGGTACTTCCATGATAGCATTTAAAGTTAGCATGCATATGCTACAGGAAAGAGGTGATCAAGTTTGGAGGAGGCCAGGGGAATTACGTATTTGAGAGGGTGCTGGTATAGTAATTTAGTGGAAAGAATTGATTTCTCTTCTGGTCTTTTTCTGACTTAGTGTAGGATCCACAACTATGTATGCATCTTTGAAACTGAATGCCTCAAATGAGACATGCGTATAACAAAACACAGTTTAAGTGTCTTTGAACTCATTTCAAGGCAGCTATAACATTTTCATAAGCTGTCCATGCTTTGATTAGAATCGCAGTCAAATCCCTGAGGCTTCAGTTACTTGCCTTTGGATCGTTTAACAATTAAAAAAAATTTAAAAAAAGCCTCCTTCTAACAGACAAGTCTTTCCAGTTCTCTACAGATACCTCAATCCACCTAAACCCTGGTCTTTGTAATGTTGAGGTGAAAAGATCATGCTATCCAGAATCAGGTATTACATGATGTAATGTACCTTAACTTAATAAGTATATTAGTTATCAGTTCTGTTCTAAATGGGGTGAAAAGAAAAAAAATATTACTAACTTGTAATTATTTTTAACAACTAATCTGCCTGAGAAATATAAAATCATATTGACATTCTACCTTTTCTGTTTTGAAACATTTGTATAAAATAGTCCTCAGAAAAGCAAGGAATGTAGTTGAATTGGTAACAATCTAGGAAGAAGAAAATGTTGTGGATCCCCTTCCATAGATCTGCTGTCAGTCACTTGTGCTGATGGTACTGTCCTTTTGAGTGGGAAATATATATATAAAAAAATTCCAATGCATTTAATTTAAGGAAATTTATCAGAAAAGAAGAACTACAGTTTAGAAAGCATGGACACAATGTCATACAAAAGTTTTAGAAGGAAGATTTTATAAGTCATTCATAGATTTGGAGGGTAGTTTGCTTGCTTAATTGAACTGGAAGTAATTAATAGCTGTCTAACCTCAAAACCAAACAAAATGCAAAAAAACCCCACCCATGACCAAACCCCACAAAAACCCACACAAAATCCCCAAAAAACAATGCCCCCAACTGGAAGAAGCAAACAACAAATAAAAAAAACCCTAACACAAAAAAACCCCAACCAAACAAACAAAACTGAAAGAAGTTGCCCAAAAACAAAACAAAACACCCCAACACCCCCCTCCCCCTAAAAAAAAGAAACAAACCTCAAAAAACCCAAACAAAAAAACCCACAGTTAAACTTTCTTTTTCATGTACACAGCAAGGTGTATAGAAAAAGCAGATAGAATTACTGTACAAGTCATAAAGGACCAGCTCCGCACTTGTTTTGATGTTTGTGTTTTTGTCAGCAAGTTCTTAAAGTGAGAGCTGTAAGACCAGGCCACTGAAATCTGACTCACGCAAGGAATCAACATTATCCTTGAACGTGTGTTTCTAATATGGCCTAAATGAATTCTGAGAAGTCGGTGGGAATGTTCTTATAAAAAAATTAAAAAAATTAATAGGATCATGTGGACTGTGATTTAGTAATACATTGCAAAAACACCACATCTTTGTCTTTTGCAGTTGTGTGGCAGGATTCTGGAGTTCTCCTGGAGTCAGAAGGGGTTTATATACATGGTGTATTACAATTTTACCATACGTGCATTTTATTCATAATACTAATCTGGAGAGGCGATGCTTCATATTCAGTATCCTCTGTAAATGCATACTGCATACGTAAATGATTGGGCAAGGACATTAACAACATTTATACCTAGTTGCTAACCGTTGTGTGACAAATGTGTATTGGAATACTTACCCTGAAGTGGTTTTTGTATTTTTTGTGCATGAATATCTAAATATTTTTTACTCTTTGTTCTCAGATATAAGTGGACACTTCATCATGATTGTAATAGGTATCGGTATTAGTTTTTACATGTGGTGGAACGGGGTTGATTCAGCACAGTCACGAAGTGTGTACATGCTGAAATTTTATAAAAGACATTTATCAATGTCATCTACAAATACCGTTGCTTTGTTTTGGATGGCCCTGTTCCAAATCTTCCAAAAATCTATGGGTGTTTAAATCAAAGGATCATAATAAAATGAAGACTGATATGCTTAGTTGAATTTTCAGAGTTAAAGTGGGGTGGAAATGCAGATTTCTGTTTAATGAAATAAATTGGTTCCTGTTGAATGATAGCAGAAAGCTCTTATAATTTGTTGCAAATAACTGATAACATTTTTTAAACATGGACTCGATTATAAAAGAAATGGATTGGCATTTGACTTTCAAATGCATAGTCCATCAAACTGTCAAGTGAATATTAAGTAAAATTAAGTTTCATTTTGTAAATGCTTCTATATGCAAAAATCAGATTTATGCAGCTGTGACTTGAAATGAAATGAGCAATTTGTTAAATTTAAGTATGTAAAATGTGGTGAACTATCACTAGCAAACTTCAGTGGCAATATTACACATAATGCACCTGATGTACTTGAAAAACTTAATTTAAATTTGACAAAGGCAGGAAAAAAGTTCCTAAATCTCTTTGTAAAGGTCATTTTTGACTGTTTATACTCTGAAACGTATAAAAAGATTATTACTTATCAGTAACATGAATATTCATGTTAGAGAGGCTTTTATTTCATAATACTAAATATAATACATTCCAGTTTTAAATGCTAAGTTCTGACTTTGCGTGTGCAACGTGCAACACCTGTGAATACCTCATACCTTTAATATCAGCTTTCTTGTTCTGTGCTAAGATGCCTCTTCCTGAGTAGTTCCTTCAAATATCGTTAATTAGATCAGAAGTGGATTAAATCTAGGGGAAATAATGATAACTGATTCAACCTTTCAGGCTGATTTTGCCCTTCTTCATGCTACTGTGAGCCACATTGTTCAATGACAGTGAATCTACAAAGCTGTATCAAAGTGGGCTGCAAGAAGAAACCATTGACCCAATGCTTCTCCCACCATGTCCCCTAGGTTGTAGCTTCTTCAGGGCAATAGGAACCCTGAAGAATCAGTGAAACTGATGAACCATGCAAAAGCAGGCAGGTCTCGTCTGACAGGCATTTCTCCCCTAATTTATAAGTCCTCAGAATCTTAAACTTTTCTTTGAAGGGAATTACGCTGTAAACTTTCTCTTACAGCCCATTTAGGATTGGCTTATCAAAATTTCTGTTGGCAGCCCTGCAGGTTTCTTCTTTGGAACAACAAGTTGTCCTTGGCACTAGCCTAGTTACACAGTTTGTTTTGCATATATTGACAGTTTTAAGATGATGTTTCAGGACAGGATAGTACTGTGCTCTTGTTTGAAATGTTTTCTTCTGTTTTTCCTTCTTATTGTAGCAATGATTTATTGCCACAACATGTTGGTATAGGTTGCTGACAAGAAGGAAGACCTGGGTATTATATATGTATATAACATTAACAATGAAATGCTGATTCCAGGGACAGTGAAGTCAATGAACTACAGAATTCTTAAGCACCTTAGAGAATATTCATGCTCAGTAAATACTAGTTTGTGCAGTATTATTCTCTAAATAGAACTCAGTGGGTGTTAAGTAAATGCTGTAGCTGAGGTGATAAGAGATAAGGCTCAAGAAAATAAATGCACAAACAAATGGTGTGCATTTTTGAGGAAGAGAGTTACATTAATAAGAATAAAACAAACTTTTTTTTCTGTTTCTCAGAAAAAGAAATTAGTTGAGTAGTGTGAAGGGGATTATTTGTTTTGCTTAATTTTATATGCTTTTACATGTAGTTCACATTAATAACCAGGCTAGTAAATAATTTTAAGGAAATTTTTCAGGAAAAGGAACCTAAAGCAAAAATAAAGCTAAAGATTTTTCTTGAAGATGGCCTTGGAAGAAGTGCTTTTGCACCATTCTATTCTGAACTGTAACCATGCAAATTGTGATGCGAACACCAGAATTCAAGAGATAGAGCTTATGACTGACTGGTGGTAGGACAAACTTTATGGACAAAAAATCAAATTTAGTGGTTAAGTTAGGAGTGACCTTGTGCTATGCTGTGCCCACTAGGATTGCATACTGAAACACAAACAATGCAGGGGCTTTTGCAGACAGAAGCAATGAAATAGGTGTCCAAGTGGCATCTAGCCATGGATGTCCAGAGGAAGAAGGGAGCTAATCATTATCGGATTAGAGTTTCTTAATGTAGTCTATGGATTACTGCAGCTGTAAATATTCTTTGTGAAAGAGCCATGCTGCCAGGGTCTTGGTGATGAATAACTGCCCTTGGAGCTCTCCTCTGGGGAGTGTATAGAAACTGTGAAGGTAGAAACAGCATAAATAGAGCATGCTTCTTTTTCAATAGCTTATCCTGGCTTCACATACTGAGTTGTTTTATTGGTTTTTTGTTTTTTTTTTTCAAAATCTAGAAGAGTCCAAATATCCTTCAGCCTTGTGATATCCTATACTCAGCTTTTTTTTTGTCTCAGGTCTCATGGAGGGTTTGAAGAAGGTTGCCACTGGGTCAAGGAATAACTTTTGTGGGTTCTTCATCAGAGGTATTCTGAGAACACCCAGGCATTTTCATTTTTTTGTTTTCCTCTTCCAAAACCGTAACTTTTGAGAAATGTTTGCATTCAGAATTAAGTGCCATAGCTGAGAAGTCTCTAGATTGTTTTAATGAACTGTATTGGGTAATATTATGCATTTAGGAAACTTCCTTAGCATCTATAGCAACATCTCTTGTCTTAACATCACCCTCTTCCGTGGAGCGCTTTGAA
Organism: Actenoides lindsayi; assembly: GCA_025331215.1. NCBI lineage: Eukaryota > Metazoa > Chordata > Aves > Coraciiformes > Alcedinidae > Actenoides > Actenoides lindsayi. The sequence continues at coordinate 29,781 of WTSP01024127.1, read as the reverse complement.
ATGCGGTTGCAAGATTGTGTTGCAGTGGAAATGTACATATAGGCAAAAAATTGCCTTGTCTTGCCTATGTTGTGCCTCTGTGATTTAACTGATGTACTGCAGCCCGTCAGCTGACCTTCAAGATTTTATTTTTCTTCCTTTATACAATTTATTCTTGATGTCTCTGTGATTTAAATGCCTGCTCCCTTTCTGCAGCACCTAATGCCTCTTGCTACTCTGTCCATTAACTTTGGTGCCTCTGGTGTTTTCCTTTTGTGCGTGCTTTGCTGGCTTACCATACTGATGTTTTTGTTCACCAACATAAATACAAATAAAGGTCTGGCTTCGTTTTCCATTTTAGAAAAGTTTGAAAACTTTGTATCGCTTACTACAGAACTATTGTGCGCTCTGATATTTGATAATGAAAATTGCCTATGAGAATAAAACATATTCTAAAAGTTCAAACAACCCAAAGCCTTGCACTATTACACCTCTCCTGAATTTTCACGATAGGAATACGTCAGCTTCTGAAAGCCTGAAGTGAGATTCCTTCAGATTATGACTTTTTCAAAGGGGAATAATGAGCATGTTTTGAGAATCATGCCGCCTCTAAGAGCATCTGAAAGCACTGAAACTACTAGTAGAATAAAGTATCCCCCATGGAAACATGAATGGCAGAATTTGATTAGGTAATCTGCCTCTTAAATTGCTGTAGCATTTTTGCTGCTATTCATTGGAACTTTTTGTCATATAATTTTCTAAATAGCTATGATCTTTAAACTGGAATGGCACATTACAGTCAGTGTTGCGCTTCAGCTTGGCGAGAGAAGATTATTTCAGCGGTCCAGTTTACCTAGTAGAAAGTGACGTTTACGTTTGACACCTGTAAGAAATTAGATAACCTGTAATGATCAGGCTGGCAACTAGCTATTGGGACTTGAAAAGATATATTTACACATGCGTAATATATACACGTTTATGCATATGTATACACATATACCTATTTTAAATGCATGCTATTTTTACTTAGTACTAAACCGAATATGATTTTGTCTTTTCCTTTGGGAAACATAGTTACGATAGTTGTAGAATTAACAAGATATGTTCTTTTGTCAGTTTTATTTATTCCTGCAGAACTCATTGAAATGGTATTTCAGCCTGACTAGGATGTTCGTTTGTAATGCAATATTTAGAGAAAAGAATAGCTAAATTACTCTAATGATATGCTGCGTCCTGCTATCTTCCCTGTTTCGTTCCCTGGGTTGCAAACATTTTAGGTCAATGACTATTATTATCTGCTTTTACAATGCCTGAAACAATGCAGCGTGGTTCTCAAAAAGAATTACAGATAAAATAATAATCACTTTATAACTCAAAACTATTGACTCTCTTTGTGGATCTGTCATTTCAGACTTACATCTAATTGTTTCTCATCTGCATTGATGTTTTAGCATTAGGATGAGGATCAGCATTTTTGTTGTGAGGGTCGAAATGAGAGTTGTCCTTCTGAAATCATTGAAGAGCAGCAGATTAAAAATGAGACTTTCCCAGTGCATATTACAGGTTTTGCTTTTGTCTTGGAGTAATTTAGGTCCCAATGAGTAGGTTTTATAATGTTAAATAGTCTCCTTGGTCTTTTGCAGGCCACCTGCCCTAGCCTTACTCTAAGCCATAGTTAATTTGGACAGCAAAGGTGCCTGTTCCTGTCCTCCCACCATCACTACATGGTGTGCAGCAGATAGGTTGAGAACAGAACCCTGCTTGGAGGCAGGGAGGGAATGGGGTGGGGTGGTGGTGGGAAGAAATGACCAGAACTGACCTTCATACCTGGTCGATCCAGCTTGAGGGGATGTAGGAGAACAAAGTTACTGACATCCACACAGTTGATTCCTGGTGAGAGATGTGAGCAGTTATGAGCTGCTGCTACCCCGAGATACTGAGCTAGTCTAGCAAGTGCATCATCAGCTTCTCTGCCTCCCAAAGCAGGCCATGTTTTTATCAAGTAGATGGATAACGGAGAAAAGAAACAGATATTTCTTTCCCTCTAGAAGCTGAGCCAGCTATCAATGTGAAGGTATGTGAGCAATAGCAAAAAAGGTTCACTCCAATTGCTGTATTTAAATTTTATGGTACTCTATAATCCTCTCAGATTTAACCTGTCATTCTCTGAGGTAATATCTGTGCTCCCACATGGAACTTACCTGTTATGCTGTGGGATTTAGATAGATCTCAGCTGCCTTCAAGATCTGGTTGTGAAACTTACTAAAGATTTTTATACCCTGTTTTCAACAATCTAAGGTGTAGTCTTACCTAGAATGTCTTCTCAGCTGCTCAGTGGTGCTGGAGATGTAGGAGTTTGCTGTTTAGGGCAGAGAGGTGAGAGCTAGGCTGTTACAGGGCGAGGAAGAAAATGACAATCTGGGAGAGGATGGGTTACGAGAACTGGAAATTCAGATTGCAGCTCTTGTACGACATGCTTTGTTATACATGCTTTGTTATGCAGTGAGGTCTTCGTGGCACCCGGTGTCCCTTGGAGGGAGGAGCCCCAGCATTCTGGCACAGAGAGAGTGGGCATCTGGGATGTGCTTATTTTACTGCCCTCAGCCATCCAACAGTCCAGGCATCTGCCCACTTTGCACAGACATCTTTGAAGATAATTTAAAACCAGAAAAATCCCAACCACAATAACAACAACTCCCCCCCCCCAATGGATGACATATAAGCCTAAATTATAAAAATTAAATTTCTAAGGAGCTGTGAGTAAACCAAAAGGTATTATGAATACATTCTTTAGTGGAGAAACCTTTAGTTCATATTTTAGTTTGTGCAAACATAAGGACCAAAACAACCCCTAAAAGCCAAACCCTTTCTCAGACAAGAGTAGCAGTAATTAGTGTTGCTCTTATAGCCAGACAGTCACATACTGGTTGTTTTGTTTGCTCTGTGATAGGTAATGAGTATTCCATTTGGATTATAAAGCAACCTGATGAATGAATTGGGCTGTATCGATTGAACTTCTGTACTAGTCAGTAATCATTTTATTTCTCAAGCTTTTATACCCTCAGAGCGGGAATTAAAAAATGGTTTAATTGGAACATGGGGAACTATTCCCTTCAGTCAGTCAGCATCTGCTAACAATCAAGATAAAGGACTTAAAGCAGTAAGGCCCAATGACTTGTTAAAGGATGTGGGAAGCCATGAACGATGGTCATGTTCATTTCTTCATCAGACTCTTTAAAAAGTTATCGGGTTTACTCTTCTTTTAGCTTTTTCATTTACTTGTCATATATTTAAACAACCTACTGTTTTTCAATAATTTTTTCTTAAAAGACTTGCAATTAAATTGTCAGTATTCAAACAAAAATATTTGGAATAACTAGTAATAAAGAATTAAAGAAATTAGTTCAAAGCTAAAACTCTTTTATTAATAATCTCCATGACCAGCTGACATCTAATATTTCTGATTTGTCTACAAGTTAAAAAAAACAAAGCAAAACGAAATCCCTTAGAAGTTAATGGATGTCCATAGTGATAAGTCCTTTCTAGCACTTTTTCTTACTGTTGACTTCTCTGTAGAGCTGTTGACTAACAAAAAGATGTCTCTATTGAACTTAGTTCCAACTGAGTGTTCATTATAGGACTGAAATAATTTGATGGTTTTAGTTTTGTATGGTCTGGTGGTTTTGTGTCCTAGCAAACAGGAACTGCCTTCTACTGTATAAGCTAATGGTGTGCACATGAGGGGACACTGGATTTGTCCTATGCACTATCATCTAGTTCTGCAGCACCTTCAATTCAAATTCAAGGGTGATATAAAGCTTTTATTTTGGAATTAGCATATTTTAAAATGCATTAACTTGCAGCTCATGAAAATATCAGTGGTGAAATTTAGTCTGCCATCAGAGATCTCACCTTCTGTAGCATCATGGGTCTTCTAAAGGCCTTTTGTTAGAGCTGAAAGTCCTCCTAACAGAGAGCTGTGAAATAGAGCAGCTGAGTTTTTGGTGTGGAAAACTCACCTAGTGACAAAAATGAGTAGCAGGTTGTTCACTTTTCTCTGTAATAGAATTCAGAAATAGCTTTTTAATACCTCTATTCTGCTTTTGTTGAAATGACATTCGTTTTCTGTGCTTGGAATTCATTCTGGTCTGTGATAGCACTGGTAATTTTTCTTTAAAAAAAACCCACCACCACTACAAAAGCAACACAGCCCCCCAAAAAACCCCACTCTCAAATTGGATTGGCAGTGATTTTCCTCAAACCAATAAATTGAGAAGTATATGACTGAAATACAGTTTTCTCTAGGTCATAAGCTAGCTGAGGACAATAGGTGGGAATTAAGGCTCAGTGCAGAGCACAAGGGGTTCAACTAGTGGCAGCCAGAGGTAATTTTGTGTTGTGTGTTTTGGGACCACCTCCTGCAGCTCCTGCTCCCAAGAGCTCTCAGCACTTGCTACTGCAACAAGGGTAAGGAGGCAGGGCTGCAGCCTGGGGTTCAAGAAAAGGAGAAAACCAGCAGGTTTAGGACTATTTTACTCAAGGATGATGCATGTTCAGCATCAATTCTGGATGCTAGGGGAATGGTTGGAAGAGAGAAGAGGTACCCATGCTCAACTAATGAATTTTAAGATGAAGGAATGGGATTTTTGGTAGACTTCGACCGCCCTGGGATGACGGGGTATGTTACCTAGTAGCTGCCTGAAGGTGGTTAACTCTCTAACATTTTTAGGTAGTACTTTCAGATAGTGATTTATTTTTTTTATTATTATTATTGCGATGTCACAGGCTAATAAAACATTGTAATCCATTTCCTTTCCATCTTATTGACTTTTGACTCTTCTGAACCACTGTTTACTCATGTGAGTATATCAGAATGCTTTCCACTATTATTCTCCACTCTGTGAGTAACCAGAGATCACCTCCACCAGACAGTATGCCAACACTGCCATTCTTTGTTTTGAGTAGCTTTTGCTATGGAGTGTCTGCCTTCAGTAACAAAATATTTTTAGAAATAACTTTAACAGAGAAAGAAATAATGTAAATCTTGGGCAGAGGAAGGAAATCTCCATTTTCATATCCATCAGGACAGCATTTGTGTCACTGTGAATATAGTATTTCTGGTTCTTCTCTCACATTTGATAACTGTCTCTTTTTTACAACCAGTGAAAATGTGTAGGTGAATTTTGACAGGAATATATATGTAGATGAATTTTTGGAATGACTCGGTTATATTCAGAGACTATCTGAATGTCTGTTCATGCCACCCTTTCTTGAAAACAACTATTAAATTTGGAGATGATCTACCTAAAACTGCCAGGAATTATAGGAGAGTATCACAAATGGATTTTACTAAATACATTCTGATTTTAAATTAGAAAGTATGGGATTTTGAAATTAATTATTTCATAACGATCTACTTACTTACTCTCAGGCATCAGTGTTTACTAAAGCCAGACACAGAGACACACTTCAGTTTTTAGGTGATGTAGACAAGCTTACCCCTCTCCCCCTGCTTATACTTTTTTGTTTAAATAAAATAAATTTTAGTTTTTGAAGATTACTGATAAAGTGAAATCAGAATGTTCTTGATGTTTTTCCTTCTCTTTCTACTGATACCGAGAGCAATAACCAAGCTATAGAAGGACAGAACAAACCTGATATTAATTGCTTCTGTTTAAGAGCAGTTTAGGATAGCTGCAAACAAATGCAACTATCCAGGGACTTCCTTCATTCCCTAAGTTGGAAACAATCAGGAAAGATGTATCTACTAACCTGATCTTAAGCTGCCTCATCTTACACTATGACCGTAGGTCTCCAAAGACAATTTTTTATTTGTAAATCCTTCAATGAAACAGCTAGGTCCAGGGTAGCAAAATAGGCATTTGTGTGATTTCTATGATTCAATCATCCTCATCATGGTGGAAGAGTAGAGGCTAACAGAGATCAAAAACAGAGAAGAAAAAATAACAATTTATTTCTCACGCTACTCTGCATTGGGCTGTATCTCAACGATACAAGAATTGCCAATGAAAGTGGTCAGCAGCATCCTTTGCTGTTGGCTCTGTGCCAGCTTCCTGGGTGTTCACCCTTTTCATCCTGCACTGAGACTGGTACAGTAGGACCTTCCTTCTGAGAACCAGAGCAGTGGTCCTCAAACAAGATAATCAATCAGATAAATATGCCTAATATTTTGCCTAAAAAGGCATTTCAAATTTGAGGTCTTGCTTCCAAATTCATTCTGGCTGGGTTCAACCTGTTATGTCCAGGGCCATGCTTATGATCTCAAATCACCCACCAGAAATGGACCAAGTGATGTTTACTTTATAGAGCTGATCAATAATGTAGTTAAGTGGCACATATATTTCCCTTTGGCTCATTATATATGTGTTTTCCCTGTATGATAAGGCTTTGTTGGATGGTTATTTTGAAGTAATCATAAATATCCATTAATTTTAATAGCAATTTGTTCAGCTCAGACTAAAATGTTTGCTTTAAATTTAATGGTTCAGATTTAATTAGGCACATGCTTTGGAGCTGATCAGGAAAAGCACAGACAGATGTGACAGGGCCTCTCTGTGCTGTGCACTGCTCTTCTACAGAAGCAGGTCTCTCCAGATCATTTGTCTATGAATTTGTAGAGTAAAACTGGTTTGTTGGGTGTTGATTTTTTGTTTGTTTGTTTTTCCTGTGACTTTTAAGTGTCTATTCTAGGCTTAGTGTTTTTTTAATGTGAAAAGTTCAAAATAAGATACAGTTTTCGCAATAGTAATGTAAAGAAAAATTTCCATTACCCACTGTGAGGTATCAGACTAAAGATCAGGTTTTCTCTCTGCCTCCTTACAGTGTTCAGTTAAATGATGATTACTGATGATTCTGTCAACATCTTCCCAAGTAACTACTGCATTTCAAAGGCACATCCCCATGTAGAACGTTAAATTGCAATGGGACAGCAGCAAATGTTTTTCTGTGAGCATTTGAAATGCTAAACTACACAGATTTCTTTTCTTTCTGATTTTTCTCATTGTCCTTTCACAGACATTAACACAACTCGGAATATAACATGACATGAGGCAACAGCAATATAAAAGAGGTCTTTGAAGCTGTTTCTTTTTATCATGCTTTACCCATAACAGGTTTTCTCTGGTCTAATTCCTTTGCAGTTCTAAAGAGAATTACAGATCAAGTTACATAATTGCACCAGGGAACTGAAACCTTGTTTTAAAAAAAATAATTGTTATTCTGTCCAAGGCTTATTTTATTATCAGCTAATGTTGATGGTGATGTATCACAAGAAAATGTTTTATTATAAAACAATCCTGCTTATTTTTAATGTCCACAAAAAGAACAACAGGCATTAATTTAAATGCTTTGATACATGCTTTTTGACCTCACTGGAATGTATTTGAGAAGTTATATGCCAGCACAAATACCACAAACTTTGTAATCCTATTTTTTTTACTGTAACTGAATTATGACATTCACTGCTTATTATCTAAAGTGTGATCTCTGTGACGTTGCCTTGTCTATGTCGGGGGTTTTTTTAATGGTATTTATGTGCATATTAATTTATGTTTACTACTAGTTAGCTTTGTAAGTACAGATGGATGGTGTATTCATCATTTTCATGAGCTTTGTGATGAACTGAGTGTGACTTCGCTATAATACAGATTTCAGTACCTGTTTTCACTACATTACCTGTTTTTTTCATAAACAACTGACTGTAAAAGCTTGAGAAAATACTGACATGGGCTTCTCATATCTGAATTTCCAGAAGAGTGTATGGGGTACACAATTCCTCAGAATCCTTGGCTTATGCAGTCCCCTTCTTTTGGTTGTCCTCACAAGAATGCTTGCTGAGGCTCAGCTATACTCAGTCACTTTACATGTGTAGCTGCTTTACAGCTGTTGTAGGTCTTCTTTAACTCTCCTAGAAGTATGCAAATAATGTTGCAATTTTTTGTTAATCGTAACTGGAAAAACCTTGTGTAGGTCAATCCAAATATAAATTACTCTAAACAGTTTAAAACCCTTCCGGCAGCTGAAACGTGATATAGGGGAACTATATTTGAAGCTTTTTTCTTTTTTAAGGGGAGAGCCTTTTTTTCCTTCTGAGTAACAGCTGTGGAAGTGGTATTTATTAATAGTGCAAAATAGGTGTGTGTTCATTCTTTGCTTATTTTATCATATAAATGGCATCAGAAAAAATATTTTTGTTAATGAGTGAAAGAGAGATTGTATTACAGCCTGTTGTCTTATCAGTTTTGACAACTTGGACCGATCTTTGGCCAAAGAAAGCCATGACAAATTTTTCTTCCCAATTCACAGCTATGGTGTTTTCAACAAAAGAATATCCAGATACACTGTGGGTCATTTGGCTGCTGCCAAATGCATCTAAAAGAGCATCATATTGTGTTCTGTTTAACAATAAGGTTGGTGTTTGTTTTGAAAGGTGATACTTCGCTATTCTTTCGGAACACTTTAATTTACATCTATACTGAGAAGTGTTAGGTTTATTTAAACAGTTGGTAAATGTAAACAGATGCTAGTTTACTAATTAGAGTTACATTTCAATGAAAAAGGAATAAATATTGGAAAACTACAGATGGTCAAGCTGTTCCGGATAGTTTGTTACTTTGTATTGTAATAGAGATATGGAGAATTTTGTTTTGCTTAAATGAAGATTACTTCTAGCTGTATGAACTCAGTACATAAGAAGTAAAGAATGTGCCTTCCATAGAAATATTTCCATTCATCAGCAGAAGATACTGCATATTTTACTTCAGCTTCAAGGGGAGAACTCCTGTAGCCATAATCTGAGAAGTGGATATTGTCAGAAATAGATGCTTTGTTTTAGGGATAATATGACAGAACCTCAGATTTTCTAGGTAACATATTTTTCTTTGCCTTTAAAGAGAAATCCATTTCCATATGCTGTGAGTGAGGGAGAATGCTTCAGTGGAATTAAATGCACTGTTCTTTATTACCCTCTGGGTAACTGAAGAGACACCAGGCTCTAGAGAATTAGCAAACTATATTAGAACATAAAATTCTTTTTAAATGTTATACTGAAAAAATATATTAGAAATGTTGCAATACTGTTACCCGAATTAATTGTAGAAATGCACGGCTGAATGCTGTGTGAGCCTGCATTATTGTTCCAACTCAGGGGTACAGCAAATTACTTAGGTAAGTAAGTTTTGTCCTTGAATAGGGCTGTTGAAGCCTGTGGCATTCATTATTTGCCATCTAAAAGCATGCATGAACTTAAATTTTCCCATGAGTTAGAGCTCTACAATCAGAATTTCTGATGTTATATAGCACATTTGTTCCAGCGTTCACTAAAGTTATCGCTTCTAGAAAAAGTCATAAAGTGGTGGTTTTTTCTCTAGCTATATGTACTTACGTACAGTCTCGTAGTTTAGTTTGCACCAAGACAACTATTTAACAATATGTTTTGGCCTGCAATGCATAGACCCATTGCATTAGCTGTTAAGTAATTACAGCTCTTATGTGATAACAATTCATCTAATAACTGTGCTCGTTTTGGGGACTGACACTTCGATGCAGTTGGATACATCCTTACCTCTCTAAATTTACCTAGAATGACCTATTTGCCAGCATCCCTCAAAGAAACTAAAAATTTGGTGGTTTCGTACCAAAAGTGCAACATCTCGTTGCATCCTGTTAGTGACCTACTTGTTCCTTTCTTGCTATATTATGTTGTTATAACCTCTTTTCCTGATTCCATTCTCAATGGCTAGTTTCTGATGTCTCTCCTAAGCTGCTGTTTCCCTCTGATCAATCCATTTGTAGAAGACCTGTTCATCCCGCAATAGAGCTCCATTTAGGTTATTGGAGAAATCACTGAAAACCTGCAAATCTTTGTACTGCTGTGGCACCTTTTCTGTGCATGGGTGCAGGTACTGTGCCGTCTTCCCTGCTTAGAGCAGGCAGCTTAACTGCTCTGGAGGAAACAGTTCCAGAATTTATCCTGGTGACAACAATGACAGAATTGCCCCATTTGTAATGTGGATGTGATGTTAGCCTACACACCTTTTAAAGCTCAATTATATACAGTCTATTTGAATAAAAGACTACAGTCACAGGAGAGAAATTGGAATTGCTCATAATTTTTGCTGTAGAACTCAGTGAGTATTTCTTATGATCTTCCATGCAAATCTCTACGATTACAGTTTGGCTCCTTACTTCAGAAGCTTTATGCTCTCGTCTGTACCAGGAGCCCAGTGTTTGCAAGCACTGAGACTCTGACATCTTATTTTATTTAACAGTGGAGAAATATCCATTCAGTAAGATTATTCTGAGAAACAGTGGATGGCACTGTTGGTTTGCAGCTATGAATCTGCAAAAATGAAGCAGGACAGGGCAACCTTAAAAAAACCCAAAACAAACCCAAAAAAAACCCCCTCAACCCAAAACCAAACCCCCCAGAAAGCACCCTACACTCCCCAAAAACCCCAAACCCACGCTGAACTATAAATCAGTGTATTAAAATGGATGAGGTAATTCTCGGGCTGTGTGTCAGTGCTCAGAAATTCAGACAATTAAAGGTAACGTGTAAGAGTCGTCACATCATAACTTCTTTAAACAAAGAAAAAAGTACTAAATTGGGTCATTTCTGTCTGTGAGCTCAACGTTGTGGTTTTGTCACAGGAGAAAAAAACCTCAGCCGGCTGAGATGGGAGAATGGTAGTAAATGAATTTGCACGGGAAGAGCAATGCCTCCCTCGCTCAAGGAATGATTGTTGGTATTTGTGGGTTTCAAGGGTTGCTACAGCAAGATCACACCTATGCAGAGCAGCAAAGGGAATGTGTTTAGTCTTTTGGAACTCCTTATAGATGTTGTCTAATTATGAAGTCTGGTTATTGCTGGGGGTGTGCGTGTGCAGGAGTGATGTAGAAACAGGCAGCCTGCATTTTAAGACTGTGTTCTAAAGCACAATGAGACCTGTGAGATTCCTCTCATGGATTGTAGTGAGCTTTGCATCAAGAGATTAGATACATTTGAATGTTTGGCTTTGTTTTTGAAAAGATCAAATGTGTCATGTACATCTTGTCTAATTTTATTTTAATATGTGTAGTACGGATTTGAGCAGTGTGCCCTGGAGAAGTCAGGGATGGGCATGGCTGGTCTCTTCCTGAATGTGCAGTAGTCAGTCCAAATCACATGAAAAAAATAATCTGATTCTGAGCAAAGAACTTGCTATGTATCAGCTCACTGCCTTTGTATTTGATTGTCAAACACTGAAATTTAGTTTAATTCCTATCATGTAAATGTTATTTAAAGAACTGACTGAATTTATTAAGAGAAGATATCACCAAAAGATGAATATGACTGTCACTATCACTAATTCTTTATTTCTGAAAATAGTAACGTCTTAAAAGGGAGAGATATAATTTATTTTCAAAAGTCTTACTCCATTTTAAAATTACGAATTTAATGTTAAAACGTTCCTACAATCCACCACATATCTAAGCTCTTGGGAATCATAGAAGCCTGGTAGCTAACAAACGTGTCAAGTTTTTCATCCTTCTTCAGGAAGAAGATGCCTGTTGTAGTTTGTAACAATGATGGTAAGAGACCATTTAAAGGGATGAGAAACTACTGGTTGACTAATTCACCATAAAAATAAAACCAATGGCTGGAAATGGAAGTACACTTGTGAATAATATCAAGTAATTGAATTCAGCCTGATGTAAATAACATTACAGCATTTTGTGTAGAGAATGAAAGTCAGGGTGTGAACTATGAAGTTATCATTCAGAAATGCATTTTATAATTTGTATTTTTAAGAGAATTAGCATCAAATCAGGCTCAATGTTAAGGAATTTGAAATTCAACCTCTTCCTAATTTTGTCAGACCCAGTGGCTTTAGTGAGGCAAACCATTTACTTCTTGCTTAAATGAACCATTTCAGTGGAGTGGATATGTGTGTGGCAATTTTACTCTTCAGTTTGCTGTGCAGCTTATAACTGATGATACCTAGAGTATCCCAATGAATGCAGAGAGAAATGGCTTACCTTGATCAGAGTTCTTAATTTATTTATTTTTTTTAAATAAAAGTGCTGAATAAATCCCACAACATGACAGACAGTGGCAGTGCAGTACTCTGCAGTCAGCGTGTTGCATACAGGTCTGCGAGTTGCTCCTCTTTGTCCATTGCTCTGTGGTGTCTGGAGATAGGAGATTTAAGATGCGAAGAGTAACAGGCAGGCACTGCATGTGGCTTTGTTCTGTTCTCATGAAAAGTTCTGATCAGGATTATATTTCTTCCTATAGTTAGATTTAGATAGTTCCACAATAATGGTGGATATATGGACTTGGCTAGTTATGGGTAAAACAGTATTTTGATGTTGCAGTATTTGGGGTCGCAGTGTTAACTATCAGCCCACTGATGAGAGACTTCCTCCTCCTATATTGCACATATGTTCTATGAAAGCTATACCTCAAAAGTTGTTAAAAACATACATATAGGCCGATGTGCTTATATTTTAAAAGTATTTAGGTAATCATCATTGGACAGAAGTTACATTTTACAAGGAAGTGCTGGTCTCTGTTTCTGTGCTCTTTTAAGATTGCACATGATTTAAGAAGGTGCTTCTCCTAAATTAACACCTTTAACACCAAAGCAGTACATAATATTGATTCCATAGCTATTTAATCTGCGTCCTGTAATCATCATGACAGTTTGTATTTACCTAAACACATTTATAGTCTAATAATACATCGCATTTATGAGATGCTAATGAAATTATACCACTCTCAGCATTAATTTTCTGTATCTGAATTCCCAGCAACATCTCTCTAGCATTTGTGCCAGCTCCAAAAATATCACACACAACAGCCATCCTAGCTGTTCCTGGAGCATGGTTTTAATATGCTGTGGGATTACAAGGGATGCTTATGCTTCACCTGCCAAGGGGACAGTGCCACTTTTGCATGCTCAGGCCGTAATGTGATCAGTTCAGCCTGCTTTTGGTTGGTTGTATGGATCCTTAGTGCTTGTATAAGATGTAAGAATTACTGATCTATTTTAACAAGTAAAACCTTACCTTTTCCAGCCTGGATGCATGGGGAACAGACTAAGAACTTACTATCATGCCTTTGGTTAGAATCCTTTGAGATGATGAATGTGGTCACCAATTAAAACACTATGGGAGGAAATTAAACAATTTAGTCACGGAGGAGGAGAGAAGTGTAATGGTGCAATTCAAAGAAAGGAGAAAAAAAAAAAAAAGATAATGATGAAATAGCTAGCTTGAAACTAGCTTCAAAATTTAAGAAGAATGCCGAGCCAATCCCTTTTTCTGCTCAAATTCCCAGAGAGGAAATTGAATGCAGACCTCTGAAATGCTGGGGGAAATAGGCTGTGCTAATAGAAAAACCTCAACATGGATATCAGCCAGCAGTAAAGTAGAAAAATATGGTTTTGTGCCAAAAAATCAGGCTAGAGATATCGAGTAAAAATGCAACTTGAGTGTTGCACTTGTCCAGCTGATACATCTGATAGATCCAGATACATCTTGTTTCTAAATAGGCTTTTTTTGCCACTAACTTACAAATATGCTGTGATTGATGCTGTTTGTTATTTAATATGTTAAAAGTGTAGTATCTTCAGGAATAGTTATGATGAAGGTAGAAAAATCTAAAAAAAGTCTAGTTAGACTGAGAAGTGGCATTACACAACCTATTGATTCCAAAGTATGTATTATTATATACTACATACATATATGATTGTACAATATTGTCTATCTGGGTAATGAAGTGTTTCCATTACATGAGTGGTATCGTACTCCAAAGAGGGAGTCTGTTTAAAAGCCTTGTTTTTTCACTGAACCAGTGCTTAGTTAATATTCCGAGTATCACTTTTAGTTAAATCCAGTAAGTCCATTTTTCGAGTTGGTGAAGATAAAAAGGGCTTTCCTGGGAGGTGATATCCACAACTGGATAAAATGGTCAAATCGTGGTTCCAGAACTGAAACTGTTGTTTGCTTTCTGCATGGCAATGTTGAAGTGTCTTTTTTTGCCTAAACATAAGAGCAATTTTGGGGAAGAAGAAAAAAACCCGTCAGCAATGATACAAGTAAAAAGCCTTGTAAGGGATACAACGTGTAAATGGTTGATGTGCCCTACTGGCAGTGTGATGAGCTAAATGTTATCATAGTTTTTCAAGTTTAATTCTTGTTTGCATATTAGCACTGTGCAAATTTCACCAGACTTACATTGGGGTAAAATTGTTATAAGCAAAAACAGATCTTAAAATTTCTTTGTTAAAACTATGTTTAGTTTGAGTATTTCTGAAGTCTAGGTTGTGAGTCACTAGTACGTAGAGCTCCACATAGATGTGACCCTGAAGAAGACTGTAGCATATAGTCTGACCTGGTAAACAATTATGGTCTTAAACCATATGAGTAGTTGTACTGAAGGCTACAGGACTAGCTATGCTATCAAATCTTTGAAACATGATGATATCTGTGTGAGCCAAGAAAGATAACTACAGTTGCCTTCCACTGGGATCAGTGCTTCTTACTGTTGATGGCCTTTTCCATTTATTAGGTTTTTCTCTTTCCTCTCCTCTTTTCCAAAGTGCTTTAAGAGTCTTGGGATAATCTGTCCTTTACTGTACAGATCACCAGACGGGGAGATGTGGTTCAGTGGTGTGATTTGTCCAGAACTGGTCTCTGGCCTATGCTTTCATAGCCCTCTGTTCATTTTCACTTTTTTCCCCTATTCAGAACTATGTCTCTCTTATAAGAATTAGCTGGCAATTTTATAATTAGATGCTTCTTGGAATCTATCAGTTTGTTAAAATAAACGTTATGTTGGAAGGGCCTAGCATACTTTTGTCAAGAAAGAAATTTTGGGCCTTGACTGGCCTTCCTGGATAAAATGTGAGACTCACCTACTTTAGCCAATAAGGTGACAGGTCAGGTGGGTAGGAGATATAGAGCCTAATGAATCTCTCCTACAAGAGCTATTGTCTTGTCTAGTGAAACTTTATTTTTATTACAGCAATGACCTGGATCCTGGTTATGCACATTTGCTTCAGTCTTAATCACTGAAGAGTCTCTTTCTCTTCTCCTTTTTCTGCTTTCCTGTGTATATAATTTACTTGAATAGCTGGAGGAGAAACTGCAAAACAGATATAGTGAATTGGGGCTTCAGATGTGTGATTGGGACTGTCACTTGGAGAGTTCTGGTGACCTTTAAGATCCCATCTCAAAACATTGTATTGATGCTTCTGGATAATCTTTTTTTGTTTCGAAAAATTGGGAAGTTTTATGCTTGTTACAGTGCAAAATGGCATACTTTTAATGCTTTGAAAGCTAAGGAATACTGTTAATGCCTAGATGAGAAATGTTAGTGGTATTTTTTAGGACCAAATGTGTCATGCTTCGAATTGGCCCCAGCCAAAGGGAGTGGTCTTTGTGGTAGAATGACTTAATGTGAAGGTAAAACCCATTATGTCACTTAGATGACATCAATTTCGGTGATAGGAAACATAGGGAATGGAAAGAAATTACATCATAAAGAAACCCTTTTAGAATTACAGAAATAAAGTCAACATACTAGAAAAATAGATTTCAAAAAGCTAACAGCAAATGGCTGAGTCATTGAACATTAATTTCTTGAGAGCTTTAGCAACATTTCTGCAACATGTAAAGATGTATTTTGATATATACAGCTGAACATCAGGAGATGGCAGTAGTGCTTGCTGAATTGCAATATAAAGAATACTAGGGAGAAACCCCTAGAAATTAAAATAAGCCAAGTTTGCCAAAGCAGAATTCTAATTTATTAGAACTATATACAGCCATCCTATTTTAATTGCAAGTTTTATGTTTAGTATATACTTTATTTTTTTTTTAGTGAAAAACAACAGTTTTCAATGTATGTTTATCAATAAAATATAAATATTATGATTTTGAACACTTTCTGGAACAAATGTCTTCTTTTATCCTTGGCTAAATATATCATTTATGTCTCTTGAAAGGTTACAATGTCTGTATAATTCAGGATAGCAGCTTTTAGCAGGTACTGCATAAATAGTAATTACTGCTTCATATACAAACCGTGCAGCTTTATACACAGTCATTTAAATTTATTGAGCATATATGTGACTCAAAATCACAGAATAATCACAGTTGGAAAGGACCTCCTAGATCACCGAGTCCAACCATACCTACAAGAACAAAAAACACTTGAATACCAGACCATTAGGAAAAAAAAAGGAAAAAAAAAGAAAAAACCCCAACAAAACAACAGAAAAACCCAAGCCCCCTACATGCCTGCCCCTAGAGCATGTCGTGAAGCACCATGTCAACTCATTTCTTAAACACCTCCAGGGATGGTGACTCAACCACCTCCCTGGGCTGTTCTCTCCATAAAGAATTTTTTCCTAATATCTAAACCTCCCTTGCTGCAGCTTCAGACCCTTTCCCCTGGTTTGTAATTAGTAACTAAGGAGAAGAGGCCAACACCCACCTCACTACAACCTCCTTTCAGGTAGGTGTAGAGGGCAATGAGGTTCCCTCTCAGCCTCCTCTTCTCTAAACTAAACATGTCCAGCTCCCTCAGCCTCTCCTCATATGACTTGTTCTCTAAGCCCCTCATGAGCTTGGTAGCTCTCCTCTGGACATGTTCCAGCACCTCAATGTCTTTCCTATAATGAGAGGCCCAGAACTGAACACAGTACTCAAGGTGAGGCCTCACAAGGGCTGAGTACAAGGGCATAATAACTCCCCTTCCCCTGTTGACCACTCTATTCCTTGTACAAGCCAGGATCCTGTTGGCCTTCTTGGCCACATGGGCACACTGCTGGCTCGTGTTCAGCCGGCTGTCTACCAGCACCCCTAGGACCTTTTCTGCTGGGCAGCTTTCCAGCCACTCCTCCCCCAAGCCTGTAGCGCTGCTAGGGGTTGTGACCGAAATGCAGGACCCGGCACTTGGCCTTATTGTACCTCATACAATTGACCTTGGCCTAGGGATCCAACCTGTCCAAGTCCCTCTGAAGAGCCTTCCTACCCTCAAGCAGATCAACACTTCCTCAATCCCCAATATGCACTTGTACTTATTCTATAAAATAATGAAAAGGGAAGCAGCTCTTCTTTGTGCAGAGTTTCCGCATGTGATCTTTGTACAAAGTACATTTGGTTTCTTTCAGCATGTATCTGATAATTAAAATTTATTTTGGAGTCTAATCGCAGTTTCAATGCTTTGAAACGCCCTAAAGGGGAAAAAAAAATATCTTTTTATGAAGTTGAAGGAAGCAAATTTCAGAGGAAGTGGAGTTCTGTTTTATTAGTGAAATATAATTCAACAATAAAAGTTGAACAGTAGATATAATGTGTAGGTAATGAATAAATGAGGCTATGTAGGTTTTTTTCATTTATGGGAAATACTGAAATGCAGAAGCTCAAGTTATTGTGATTATGTGGAAAAAGTATGTTCATAATTGCTCATTATTCTAAGATTATTATCTTTACCCTTAGGACCATGGAGAGCCTTGGATTTTTAAAGAAAAACATATCCAGCCAGTACAAAGTTAACATTATTAAATAACAGTCCCTACAAAATATACCTTGGTATTACCAAGCAGGGGGATAGGATACTGAAGGAAGCCTTTTGGTAAACTATGTCCAGTTCAGAGCCACCAGCAGTTGTTGTTGATCAAACTGCCATACAGTTGGGTTAAACCTGTCTGTTCTTGCTCATGTGGCTGCATAGCAGTCCAGATCTGGGATATGGATCCTTGAAAAGTGACAAGCTTTATTTTTTTTCCTAGAGCAGAACACGAAGACAAGGGTGGAACCTTTTCTGTTGGACACAGGCTACACTTGGGTTAAGTCCATCAACAAGGCTGACACAGCTATGGCCAATCGTGTAACTTGTTTCATCCCAGGACTGAAGCTGATTGCCCTTCTCAGTTGTGCTGATTCAGCTATGACAGACCATACTTGAAACTGTATTGTGGCGAGTTCGAAGGTTAGAAAGGAATAGCAGAAACAAATAGCACACAAACCACAAAATATCACAAAATATCACAAAACTTTTGGCAGGCTGCAGTGCAGGGGCTTCCTGGAGGAAGTTGCATTCAGCCTCTTATGTTAATTACCTTTGAATTTGTGTAATCAGATTTTAAATCAGTCTTCGTTGTTGGCTGTGGCAACCAATCTGCTAATTTTTTTACATGGGTGTGCAAAAGATTTTCCTTTTGTTCTAAACCTGCTGCCTGAAAAAGTCATTCCATGTCCATTATTTTTGTTTAATGAGAAGTGACTGCTCGCTTTCTCACTAGGCTTTTTTTCTCAGCTGAGGAATGGGACTCTATTTAAACTGTCTTCATACTGAAGCCTTTATATATCTCTGATGGTCCTTGTTGCTCTTCCCTTTTATCTTGTCCTTCCTGAGATGGAACAATCAGAGCTACGTGTGCTGTTCAGGTTACAGAAATGACATGAATTTATGTAGTGGAATAATGCTATAATTTTTGTCCTTTTCTTTATTCCTTTGCTAAGAATTCCTGGCATTCTGGTCGCCATCTTGTTGGCCTCTGAAAGATGTGCTGATGTTTCGGGGAACTATCCAGGAGATACCCTTCCTGAGTAGTATGAGCCAAATATTGTGTGGGTATAGTATGGTTAATTTTTTTTCCATTTGCAGTTTTGTATTTGTTGAGGTTAATTTCTTTTATTATTTTTGTTACTCAGTCTCTAATTATATGACATTCTTTGTACTCTGTTTTAGGTTTTACTCCCCTGAATAATTTTGTATCATCATAGGATATTATCACCTCTCTGTTCATCCTCTTTCCAAAGTGCTTACATGTCTCAAATAGCTCTGGTTTCTCTACAAAGCCCTGAATGTGACCTCCGTGTTTTGAAACATCTTTTACTCCTGCTGTTCCTCTGCAGCTTCGTTGTTCATCTCTTTCAGCTTTTGGGGGGGATAATGAAATTGGAAAAAGGCTTTTAAAGTCATAGCTGTTAAAGTAGTTTGTTTACTCTCTGACGTGTTTCGGTTCACAATATTCTAGTCTTTTGGGTATCTGTAGTTTTCTTTTGGTAAGTTTTGATGCTGTTGAGCACATTCTCTTTTCAAAATGAAACTTTTCATAGTAGTAGGGTTTTTTGTTGTTTTGTTTTTTTTTTCTTTTCATTTCAGGGTTGATAAATTTGAATACCATGTAAGAATACAGTATCCAAGTGTTTACATTGTGAGACATGTCTTATACAACGTTTACATATAAGTCAAGGACTCTTGGGATTTTCTAATTGCTTCAAAAGAATTATTATTTGTGTGTTTAAAGAATTTTTTTTTTTCTGTGATCTCACTTAACATTTCACAGTGAATGCATTAGTTGGTTGTATTTCACTTGCAAGATCCATTTTTTCTTTATGCAGGTAATGAAAATCTATGGGAGTTCTGCAGTACTCTACACTGAATTTATTATATTTGGCTGTAGGCTTTCTTTAACAATAAGGTATTTCTCTGGCACAACCAATTCCATCATTCCTACTAAGCTAGTTTTGAAATACTAAAGTTCCAGTTGCTTTCAGAGAAAACCATTTTGCAGTATTTTCATTATTGGATTATAACATAGTTGCTGAAAGTAGTATTAATTTTACAGTATGAAGACCTGAAATGTCAATGTAATGTCTCTATAACTGGACATTTAGGCGGATGTATGTGTTGACTGAAAGCTCTTACATCTGTCCATTCTGGGCTTCTTTCTATCAGGGTTTTATTGGCTAATCAGGGGAAGTAAAAAAAAAATAAAATTTGTCTAACTTTATAACACTGGTAATATTTTATTTTATTTATTTTTTATTTATTTATTTTTATTTTTCTTCTTCTGAGAAGATACAACTATAATGTCCAATGCTGCTATTAACCACATGACTGAAGGACTTTTCCCCCCAGGCTTAGTAGTTCTCCCTTTACTACTTCTCTCACAATAGGTGTAGCTGGAAGAGTTTGGAGACTGGCAGATGATGTGTATGTTGGATTGTGTGTGTTTGTGCAGCTAACAAAGTCAGCCAACAGATAAGGCAATTTGCTGTGCGCAGAGAGTGGGGCCAAGGACGCTGTAGATATGCTTGGTAGATGCCACAGAGCATACGTGCCCCCTGGGCCTTGACTCAGAGAGCTGCTGGTCTCTCCTGCCCAGGATGCAGCTCCTTAGGCTGGCATGCAGGGAGTGCCTGGGGCCTATCATTTATCCAGGGGCAGGGGGAGGTGGTCTTCTCATGTGCTTACAAGGTTGGGAAATGGAAGAGCTCTGTGACAGTGAAGGCTGAAAGCTGGTGTTTTCTTGCACCCGGAGGAAGTCTGCTCCTCTGCCAGCAGATTGGCAACTACAGAATAGGTTCAGTGCCAAAACAGCAGGTGGGGCCCTAGGGCATCAGTCCATCAAAGTGTCTATGCTGGCTTAGCCTGAGCCATGCAGGACATCTGTGAGGAAGAGATGAGTTATCATTCTGGGAGACTTTCTGCTCTGTGGGACAGAAGGACCCCATCTGTTGACCAGCTGTCTTGAGAGGTTTGTGATTTGCCTTAGGGACAAGAATTTAGGAAGTTGTGGAAAAGCTGCGGAGACTTTTGTGGCTGTTGGATTTTGATCCCCTGCCATTCTTCCATGTGGGAACCAAAATTTTGTCAGAAAAGACCTGTGACCTATCAGCTGTGACTGCATGGCTCTGGGGATGGTGGTCTACAGCACAGGGGTCCATCAAGTTTTCTCCTCAGTCCTGCCCATGAGGAGGAAGAGTTTGAGGAGGAGTGGATGGTCAGCAGGTCAACAAATGGTTGCACAACTGAGGCCAACAACAGGAATTAAGCTTTTATGAACTTGGGACTCTCTTTGAGGATTGAGGGCTGCTAGAAAGAGGGACAAGATCTTCTTGCTAACAGATAATGTTAGATATTCCTGCTGCGTAGTATTATTGGACATGTTCTCCTACCAGTAAATGTATTGCTCTGCTAGACTAATTATAACGCTGACTTAATATTGAGGGCTTCTAACAAAACAATCATTAACTAATGGTTCTGCAACTAAGTTACAATTCCAGTAACCTAAATATTGGAAAACTGTTTTTACTAAACCTCTTAAAACCTGAATAAAAATCGAGTGTGTCTGAGTATCTTTAGCAGGTTTTTGTTTCTCCTTGTCTGATCCCATTTCACAATCACTTACCACTCTGAGACATACTTAGAAAGTTCCCTTTGTTTTCTCAGTCCACAGCATAGTGTATCTGAAGTGAATTTTGGTACAGAAAGTTTAGTGTGTTGGTGTGGTTCTCTCCTCTGTGTCAAGACCTGCAATCTCTGAACAGAGAAGATCAGTAAATGAAGATTGCAATTTTCCTTTCTTTTCCATATTACCACAATAGATGACATGTTGAAAGTCTGAAGTAGGAATTGACATAGAATGTGAACCATCACACCTCCACTCCCCCCATCAGGAAAAGATGGCATCAAAAAAAGGAAGCTGAGGCTTAAAAAGGGAAATATACAGAAGAATTGTTTAAAAATAAAAATGTGTACCTTTGTCCTAAGACCCTCAAGACCGGTGCACTTAACCCTGTGGTCCTCAGCTGCCATGTCCTGCACAGAGGTGTCTGACTGCATGCTTGCATCCTCATTGATCAGTCTGTAACCTTCTTTTTGCTCTTTGAGAAGGAATGGCAAATGATAGATTGATCTATAGAATAACTGATGCTTTTTCAATGTGGTAGCAGTACTATGATGTTGTTTCAAACCTTGCTTAGATCAGCACTAATTTGCGTAACAAAACAATGCAAATAGTCATGGCAACACTTTTTCTTAGTAGATGTCATGGTGAGTAGTGAGGACTTCACTTACAGAGTTAGACCAGTCCGGCTGTGCATAATCTCTAGTAGTGCCAAGTGCCTTTGGAGTGGTCTTTTTGCTGCCCTGGCCTGATCAGGAGACTTTCTCTTGGTAGATATGAATCTGTTTGTTGTACAGTCAATAACAAAGATTACATTGATACATAGAGGAATACTCTCTGAGCAAAATGAGAAGTGTTTAATTGTACAACATGCTGCTATAGGCAGGTAACATTGCTATTAGTAGTTTAGTAAAGATTGCTGGGTGCTTTATCACAAACCCTTTTCCGTACAGGCACTGCATTAATGTTCAGCCTTGATTGAGTGAAGTCTTTAAAGATCTAACACCTGTCTCATAGCACTTTCATGAGTATGAAAATGCAGAATGATGAATAACAGTGATACTATTAGGAATAACAGTAGGCTGGTATTGTATGTGCAGGGACGTTGTCAAAGTGAGTAAAATCAGGTTTAGTATATTGACTTGATTGGCAAGCAACCATGGTTTCTACCTTCTTCCCGCTCTCCATTCTCAAATTTTGTTTACTGGATAAATACCCTGGACTTCAGGAAGGAAACTGTTTTTACAGTTTGAGGAAAGAGAATCAAAGCAATGCATTTCAAGAGGCTGAATGGCTATGTGAATCATGAAAGAGATAAAATGCTGTATAATTATTCTAGGGAGTTTTTTGTCACAGCTGATCGGAGTGACATTACCAATGGCAGGACTGGCAAGCACGTAGACATCTGTCGTTAAACAGTGCCAGAAAGCTAAAGCTTTAAAGCTCAAACTTGAGCTTTAGGCCGAGTATCAAGGGCTATGTGTATGCCCTAGAGGCAGCTATTATTCAAAATTCCTTTCTAGTCTCATGTTGAATTGTGGCTAGTGAAAAGAGAAGTTTCACTTCTTATCTCTTAAGACGGCAACAAATGCAGTGATCTGAGTAGTATACTTCTGCTCTACCTCACATATTAAGGGTCTACCTTAGGTTAAATAACAAAGAATATTGTTATTTAAGCTTTGTATTACTAGGTGCCGGTTTTCCCTTTTTGTCTGATTACTTTTAATTCTAGATGAGAATAGAAGTAAAATCTACACAAAAAAAAAGCTTACCCTTAACTGGAACTCTACACACAATTCTCAGAATTCAACCCCACAGCTTTTGAAGTCTGTGATAAACACCCTTTTGGCTTTGATAAGATTTTATCAGGCACTTACAGTTATATTTTAACTTTGTATTAATAAATTCCATGGCATAATACATATTGGCCAGTTAAAAATAACAGCAAATGAACGTCTACTTTTCTAACTTTGCTGGACAAAATAATTCTTGATTTCATGTGATTCCTTTATCATAAGAATTATTAATATGGAAAAAGTGCAAAGATGGACTTTTCAATCAGTAGTTAAAATTGATCTGATTAACATTCATTTTAAGTTCAGATCTTCACAATAGAAATAATGGGCTGTATTTAATATTCTTTTTTTAGACATTAGCCTTTGAGATGTCAGTTGAAGTAATCTAGCCATTCAGAGCTTTAAAGTTGTTTCTTTCAACAAGATAAAGCAAAGATCTGGCATCTAGAAAGAATCTTTTCTCTGGGGTATACTGAGCTTTGTCTCTCTCTAACCTCTTGAAAATGTTAATTTGCATGAAATAAAGAACAATGAAAAATGTTTGCAGTTTTCCTTGGAGGCTAAGATTTGGGACAAATAATTTTGCACACGAGTTGAATATGCAAGTGTAAAGAGATTTAAATATCTGATTTTAATATGTTTCATCCCACTGAGAGAGAGACTTTTGATTATCTATGACCTGTGCCAATTATTATGATTCTCCCTGTAGGCTAGCCATAATTTTAGTAACTAATCAAACTAATCCTGAAGGTTCTGTAAAATACCAAATATGTACTTGCACTTTTGCTACTTACATGCTTGCTACCTGACCTTCTTTCAGTTTCTTAAACTACGTTTTCTGCGTTCATTAAAATATTTAACTTTTAAAGTAGGATTTCTTGGACAGCAATATAAAGTTGATAACAAATAGTGGCTTCGGTTTTAGTTTCAGGTCAAGCAAAACCATGAAATAGCGTTAGACTCTCCGTTTAAATGAAAGTTGGGTTGATGGATGCTGAGGCATGAAGTGTGTCAGTAGTGCAATAGTACAAACCAAGTCAAATTCTAAAGCAGTACACCCATTAAAATCAGTACACGGTTCACAGTTCCAACCTCACCTTGCTTTTTAGGTCGATAGCACGTCTTTGCTATCAGTATATGCACAAAAAAGACTTTCTTCTGCAAAGTAGACTTTGGGAAGCTCCCTAGAAGCAGAACTGTAACTAGTGCTCTGCTGAGATGAGACTCAGGACTGCTTTATACAGTGGCTGAGTTGAAACAGGAAATTTTGTGTTTATTCATCACAGTGCTCAATTCAGGAGAAGTTACTGGGAAGTTTCAGGCAGTCTGTTTCTTTGTTCAATCTCTGTGGCCCTGTGTGTTGGTACTAAGCACTGGAGGAGATTTTAATGTTGCCCTGTAAGAGACAGTGTGTTGGGCTTATGCTGGTGCAGGAAAAAGTACAGAAAAAAGGTTAAAATTGTAATAAACTATTTTAGCTGTGCATAGTGTTCCATGGGCATCCTAAAGTCAAACCCATTCTTTGAAGTGATACCTTTTTAGAAGGTCCCTGTTGAAGTGCTGTTTGTAGTAGTACCTAAGGTGAATGCTTGTCAAAACTCTTCACAGAAATTAGTAATTTGTAATGAAAGCTGGTATTTAAATGAAAGGAAATTTTGTCCTTCTTATTCTAGTAAGCATCATGCATATATAAGAATACCTAAAATATCTGTACTTATAAGCATATGTAAATGTAGGAATAACAGGAAAAAAAGATGATTGAAAGGAAGGACACTGAAATCAGGGAAATGAACAGTGGTTGTTACTGGTCTGTCTCTCATGTGGCCATAAATCACAATACTGTACATTTTGGATGATCTCTGAGCTCCAGGCTTACCTGGTGGGTAAGCTCAATGTGAAGATGTATGACTACGCATCATTTTAAAGATGGAACTAAGCTGTACCTGACATTGTCTGTTTGACACATTGTGTTATTGTAACTGTGGAACAGAAATATCAGGAAGACCAATTACTTAGTTTCAGGTACTTCTCATGTTTTTCTATTTCCTCTATCCTTTTTTTAGTTTTGTATCTCCTACTTACAGAGTTCACAGCTCCTATGTGGTTGCTAGTGCTCTTTCTTCCGTGTACTGTTCAACACAAAATGCAGAGACCTTCTGATAAATTATGTTCAATCCAAGTCCTAGTGTTTGGCCATCGTAGTGGCCATCACATTCATATTTTTTGTCTAGAAATGAAAGAGGAGTTTTTTGGGTCTCCCTGGACTGCCAGAATTTCTGCAACAGCCCCAGGGATACGTATTTCCAAGCCCGGCAGCTTGCTTTCATGTATACTTGTCTTTATTCCTGTGCAGGCTGTATGGTATTTGGGTGTGAGGGAAGGAGAAAGTAGGTCTGTTTTTCTGTGTCATTTCTGGATGGTTGTATATTTGGTTTGATTGGAGACTGTAGTAAGTTGAATACTGGAGAGCTGATGCTAAATCCCTCATGTTTTACAACCATTAAAATTGTTGTAGAAGGCTTCACAATCCATAGTAATCAATATCTTTTTAGGAATCTTTTCCCAACTATAGTTTCTCAGTTTTTGCAGGTTTTCCTATGTCTTTAATCATCTTACCTTCACTAGGTTACAAGATTTTTTGTATAAATTACATTACTTTTTTCCTATTCCTCTGTCACTTTCTATTCTACACGCTTCTCAGACTTTTCTGGAGATGGCATTCCCATTTGTGTCTTCCTGTCAGCTCTCTTCTACTCTCACTCTGATGTATCTCCACTGTGTTGCTATAGACTGTATTTACAGCTGTTATCATTAACGCCTCCTTTCCTAGCCCTTTTGGTCTCTTCTACCTGTTCTTTTCAAGATGTGGTCCATTCTGCATTCTCTTCTATTCTGTTGTACATGATTACAGCAGCACCAGATTGTGTCCTTTTTTAATAGACTTGGTACCAAAATTCATTGTTACTGCATGCGGGACTGCAAACCTTGAAAGGCAGTTTAGCTCCATCAAAATAAAATTCAAGCTCGTAAAGTTTTACAGGTTTCAAATTTACTTTCATGCGTGCTCCCATCCATAAAAAAGTAATGCTTCTATCTCAAAGTAATTAGAGGTGTTTAGGAATGTAGTATTTTTAAATCTTAGCATTTCAGGCAGTAAAGTTATGCTACCCGCTTTCTGTTACTCTGTACTAAATTTCAACATATTCTGTCCTGACTTTGAAGGCTGATATAGTCTTGGAAGTTGGGAATGGACCACTGAGGTTTTTTCCTGTTCTGTCAAATGTCTGTCCTCTGCTTGTTCTGCGGCCCATGAATAAATGCTAGTTTTCAAGACTTGCTTTTGAGGAACTGTAAGGACTGCCAGTGCTGGTGTCAGTAATATAGCTAAACTTGGATTTTAACTTTATAGGACTCAAGGTGGACAACTTAGGTTTAGATTTAGTCTAAGAAAACAAAAACCAACCAACCAAGCAAAAAACCCCAACAAAGTGGCCTGGAACTTGTTCCTTTTTCTTTCCATTTTCTTGGTAGCAGGCGTTGGAGGAGATTTTAATGTTGTTGCTGGATTTACAGAGACTCTATGCATATCTAGATGTATTTATCTGTGTGAATAGCCCCATTGATAAAATCCAGCACAACTTGCAGTAAAATCAGTTGAATAACAACTTAATAGCGGTATTTTCAGAACACTAACCTACAGAGTGCTCCAGTGACGCTCCTAATGCATTGCTGGCTTGATTATAGCTTGGTTTACAGGCAGAGGGCCTTCAACCCTTCTGCCTGTCCTTGTGTATGTCCTGCTGTAAACTATGTATTAATTACTGTGTTCTGTAGTTCATAATATTTCCCAGGTGATTCCTCATAAAATACTGCCCTGTAATCCAGAGAGATTATATCTACTGTATATCTTTTATCAAGCAAGTTGATTAGCCTTCAAAGAAGTTATCAACTTTATCTGGCAAATCTACATATGCTAAATCTACATTGGCCTTTATCTCATTTACTTTCCTGTCTTCCATTGCACATTCCTTTGAGATGTTTTCTAAATTCTGTGTTAATGAAGTCAGATTAATGGATGTGCAGCTGGATGATCATCCTGTCCTCTTCTGTAAACTGAGACACTTATTCTCTGTGCAACATCTTCCTGCTTTACCTGCAGCTGGCTTGATCAACACTCTTTGGGGTCAGACTGCTCCAAGGTCATTTTTTTGAGGCTTTTTGCTTCTAAACCTCAAGCATTGGAAGTCAGTCTCCGAGACAGAGTCGTGTATCAGTAAAGCTAAGTGTTTCAATTCCTGATAAATGTTTTGTTTGGTTTGGTTTTTATCCTTCCAGGTGAATATTAAAATTTTTTATTCCTTAATGCAGAACAAAACATAGCACTCTGGATTCTCCCTGTCCATTCACCACCACCCTGAAGATGTTCCTGATAAATAGAAAATGTAAAAGATCTCTGAGTAGGTGTGATTTTTCTTTAGCTGTTGCAGGCAACAGCGTGGCTGTCATAGGTAGAGTTAGGCCAGAATTTGAATTACCATGGCCAATGATGCTTGTGCACAAGTGCACTTTGAACAAAGAAAGTATAGAGCATCATAGCTGAGACTCAGATTCTGAGTGAATTTCATATCTCACCCTTAGGGAAATAAACATTCCCTATTTTAGAAAGCTTTGGCTATATCAACACATGCTTTTGGACTGCTGCTATTTGCCTTTGTGATGTGTCAGCCAAGGCAGTACCTACAAAACCTACTTCACCTCTACATTGATAATTCATAAATCTAAATGCACGCACAAATTTTACTAAAAAGATTATTTTGTTATTAAATCATTTGGCCAAAGCTTGAAGTCTTCATTTTTTCCTGAATCATGATCTCAGAATTTGGCCCAGTGATTGACATATTGAATCAATCATCAAAGAATAAGAACAATTTGAAAATAGTATATAGTAGTGTCACAGTTTAGTGTCAGAGCAGCTCCTCAGACCTCTAACAGATGCTCTCTGTTACTCCCCCTCCCTCTCCAGAGGGGAGGAGAAAGGGAATAAGAGACAAAGAGACTTGGTGATTAGAAAAGGAAACTAGAACAGCTTTAATGAAAATAAAATGAATAATAATAACAATGGAATATATACAAATAGATACAAAACCAGTATGGAACCCAACCCCCCTGATGGCAATTCCATCACTGTCACTGCTGATGCTGTGAGGCAGGCACTGGGGCAGTCCCAGCCTGGGCCCCGCAGCAGACGGGAGCTGTGTTCAGGAGCTGGATTCTGGTACCAGGTTCAGGAACACACAGACCGGATCGAAGGCAGAACGGGTAGAGTCCTCCTTGGGTACTCCGAGGAAGGAAGCGAACGAGGACCCAAGCCAAACCAAGCCAAGCTGGCAAGGCAGTCCAAAAGGGGAGAAGAGCCCAGAAGACACCTCAGATCCCTCAGCTCTAAGCCAAATATGATGTATATGGGATGGAATCCCTCGTTGATCAGTTTGGGGTCACCTGTCCTGTCCACTCTTCCCTGCAGGTGCAGCCTTTTGCTTTTCTGCACCCCGCAATGTGGTACACAAGATCCAGCAGTGGCTTTGGTCTGCTTACCAAGCCTTAGTACTAACTCTAAACATGGAGTGTTACCACTGTTAGAAGCAGACACTGTCTGTGAGACACAGGCTGCTACCTTCAGAAAGTGCAGTTAATTAGAAGAACTGAGTTGAAAAGTATAATTGCTGAACAGAATGAATTCTGTTCTCACTCAAACCAGGAGAGGTTTTAACTTTTTTTGCTTTTATTTATTATGTTTTTCCTTCTTTTGTTTTTAATATTATTAATTTTTTTTCATCTGAGAATTTAGCTTTTTTTTTGGTTTGAATCTTAAGTTTTATCTTCTATTGTTTTTAATAGTAGGCTTTAGGTGTTTTCTAAAACTTAGGTTTTAGATTCCTTTTTTAATACTAGGTTGCAGCTTGTTTTGTTTTTATCATTAGGATTTAGCTTTTCCAGTTTTAATATTAGGTTTTAGCTTTTTTTGCTTTTAACATTAGGTTCTAGCTTTTTTAAGTCTGAAATTTTGTTTTATATTTAATCTTAGGTTTTAACTTCCTGTGTTCTGAATCTTATGTTATAGGGTTTTTTGGTTTTAATATTATTGGTTTTGTTCTTTTTTAATTTTAGGTGTTCTGGTTTTGTTTTTAATCTTCACTTTTAGTTTTTCCTGTTATTAATCTTGGGGTTTAGCCTCTTTTGTTTTTAATATTAGGATTTAGCGCTTTTTTTTATTAATAAAAGGTTTTAGCTGTTTTGTTGTTAATGTTAGGGTTTAGATTATTTTTTAATATTGATTTTTAGCTTTTAATTTTATTATTGTGTTTTAGCATTTTTTATTCTGAGGATTAATATTTATTTTGTTTAGATCTTAGTTTTATATTCTTCTGGTTTTAGTATTAGGGTTTTTTTTTCAATATTATGTTTAGCTTTCTTTCTTTTGGTTTCTATCATTTCTTGTTTACTTTGATTATTAGTAGCAGTTTTTAGATTTTTCTCTTTTTAATCTCACCTTTTAGCTTCTTTTTTTTAATACAATGTTAAAGGGTTAGTTTTTAATCTTAGGTTTTAGCTGCGTTTAATTTCCATAACAGGTATACCTTTTGTATTTTAATAGGGTTTAGGTTTTTAGATTTTAGCTCTTTTCTTCTAAATCTTAGGATTTACCTTTTTTTTTTTTTTTTTTTTTTTTTATTTTTGGTTGTATTTTTTTCTGGTTTTTATTTTTTTTTTTTTCTTTTTTTTTTTTTTTTTTT